>CAUYLG010074818.1:0-63956 GCA_963573385.1 Cacajao melanocephalus
GCATTCTAGCCTGGGCAATAGAACAAAAATCTCGTTCTCTCTCCCTCTTTCTCTTCCTCTTTCATTCTCTCTTACACTCTTTTTTTTCTTTCTTTCACTCTCACTTTCTTTCCTCTCTTTTTCTTTCTTTCAAAAAAAAAAGTCATCATAATATATAACCCGATTTCAGTGTTTTAAAATTTATTGTTTTGGAATCTTGTTCTTTCAGTCTGGAGAGGCACGTCCTTCCGTTCTGGAAAAATTTTTTTGTATTCATTTTTTAGTATTTTCTTTTCCTTCATTTTTTTGGTTCTCCTTTTCTGGAAGTTTATTAGTTACTGGATGCACCTCCTAAATAGATCATCTTATTTTCTTACATTTTAATTACTATTTTCCATTTACTACTTTTGTTCTACTTTCTGAAATGCTTCCTTTTATTGAATATTTTATATTGGTAATTCTACTTTTAGTTCCCCCATAGCTCCTTTAAAGTGTATCCAGTATACCTTAAACATACACAATAAAATTTATTTTTTTAAAAAATAAAGTGTTTCCAGATCTAGTTTCATGAGTTCAATGTCTTTTCTTGTCTCTATGAAGATATTTATTAAAATTTTAGAAAGTTTTCTTCTGCTCCCTGAATTTACTGTTTTCTCTGGCTTTATATTTTCTGTTTGTCTGTATTTGTCTGTAATTTCAGGAGAGCCTCAACATTGCCGCTGTTACAAGGAGATGCCCTGAAAAGCTGACCACAGTTTCTCTGTGAGTGCTGGAGAATTGTCAACTATTGGGTTTATCCAGAGGATGCTGTGTTGAAAAGATAGCTTTGGTACTAAGATAATACTCAATTTTTTTTTTAAGTGGAGGGTCTTTTTTTTTTTTTTTTTTCCTCTGAGGTCTTTAATCTCACCAGACAAAAATCGTCTAGACTCTTACTTCAGCCATTTAAAGCAGGCTTTGGCATTCTGGAAGCAGGCAAATGGGAGGAGACTGTGATCATATTGTTCCAGATGCTGGCTTTGATTTTATCCCTTTGTTTGCAGCTCTGTTGCACTCCAGTCTATACTGTGCTTGATGTCCCCATGTCCAAAACCTCTCAGCTTCAATTTCTTCTGAGAATAAATCTCAGGAATGCTGTGGAGTCAGGGAATAGTGGTTATTATTTTGCATGTTGGGGCGGGGACAGGATTCGGGTGTCCAATTGCTGTGTATACAGATTTTCAATTTTCTTTGTTTTCAGGCCCACACTCCATTTTCACTTTCCAAAGTGCTTTGTGCCACCAACTCCTAAATCTTCCTCAGTTCTATGGGGGCAAAATACTTGTTTCTTGGTGGCATTCAAATTTTTACTTCCTTTCCTCTGCTAAGTTAATTATCCATCTGCTTTTCGTCTCTCCAGAACTTGTTGAAATCTCAACTTCCTTCTCACTCCCTTTACCCGCATGGGCTTTTATGTTTTTGTTCCTTTACTATCATTTAGTAGAGTTTGGGGCTCTGTCAAAGTTGCCTGTGGATTGACATTTAGCCATATTAAAACACATAAATGTAATGTAACTATGACATGAATGACACAAACTGTGCTCTGGCACCTATCTGGATTGTGGTCACATGAATGAAAATCATTTTCAAAGGAGTTTAGTTGCCTTGGCTGATGTGATGGACTCAAGGCTCTTTTTGGAGATTTTCTGTGTCTGTTGATTATAATCATTTATTTTAATGTTAAAATTGTTTACTACTTGATTATTGGAAGATATCTCTAGACTAAAATTGTTGACACAATAAAAAGCAATAGTTTAATCTTATTTTTAAAAAGTAATACATGCACATGGTAGCAAAAACAGCACAAATAGCACAAAAGATAATTCATTGAAAAATAAGTCTCCTTCACTCTCCAGTCCCCCAGCTACCCAGTTCCTTGTCTTAGAGACAATTATTATTGCCAGTTTCTTGCATTCGTTCAGATATATTATAGGCATATTAAGGCATGTATACCTTTCACTGTCACAGAAATGGCAGCATTCTGTGTGTACTGACATGCATCTTGCTTTTTTCATTTTAGTATATCTTGGTGATCTTCCATTTCAATGCACATAGGATCTTACTTTTTTTCTTCTGGTGGTTTTATAGTATTCTGTTGTATCAATACACTGCAATTTATTTAACCAGTTTCTTATTGATGGACATTTAGGTTGTTTCCAACATTTTCTACTGCAAATATTGCTGTGGTGAATTTCTTCACCTTTTGTACATGTTTGAGTGTATTTGTGACATAAATTCCTATAAGTACAATTGTTGGTTCAAATAATATGTAGCTTTTATTTTATTTTTTTGAGATGGAGTCTCTCTGTGTCACACAGACAGCAGTGTAGTGGCCTGATCTCGGCCCACTGCAACCTCTGCCTCTCCTGGATTCAAAGGATTCTCCTGCCTCAGCCTCCTGAGTAGCTGGGATTACAGGCACCCGCAACCATGCCCTGCTAATTTTTGTACTTTTAGCAGAGACTAGGTCTCACCGTGTTGGCCAGGCAGGTCTCGAACTCTTGACCTCAAGTGATTCGCCCACATTGGCCTCCCAAAGTGCTGGGATTACAGGTGTAAGCCACTGCACCTGTCCAATATATAGCTTTAAAATTTGTCTTTGTCTATTTGAAATGTCCCGGAGACATTTGTGAAAGCATCCTTGCTTTATGACAATAAGATGTTTGTTGGCACATTTTGCCTTCTTTCTTTCTTTTTGTTTTTTTGAAAATAAAAATAAAGCGGACTTTATTTAGAAGATAAAGGTGGTAGTTATCAGTTTTGGTTAATCAAGTTGGGCTCAAGTGTTTTACAGGTCTTAAATGCCATCACACAGACTGGCATGCCAAGGGCATTCTGAATGCCAATTACAGACGGAAATTGTTTCAAAAACCAAGATGCTTTCAAAAGCTGATGGAGTTTGGATTTCTCTTAAAGTCGGACTAACACACTTCTTAAATAGTAGGAGTAAATAGATCGCTTTCTTTTGTCTACCGCTCAAGGAATCCTGATTCCGTTTGGCGGAAAAAAGTATCAGATCTGGGGGATTAGGGGATTTTAGATTTTTCCACATGACTACTGTTGGTAGGGAGAGGCAATCTGAATAATCTAAGCAACAAAGTGAAAGCTTTTTTTTAAGAGTGCGAGTTCATGTTGATGTTTCCAGTTTAACTTCAAGTCCTTTCTTGCTTACTACTATTACGAGAAATTTAAATAAATAATTTCTTTTTTTTGTTTGTGCTACCATTTTTTTTTTTTTTTTTTTTTGAGACAGTCTCACTCTGTCATCCGGGCTGGAGTGCAGTGGTGCCATCTCGGCTCACTGCAACCTCCGCCTACTGGGTTCAAGGAATTCTCCTGCCTCAGCCTCCTTAGTAGCTGGGATTACAGGTGCGCACCAGCAAACCTGGCTAATTTTTGTATTTTTAGTAGGGATGGGGTTTCACCGTGTTGTTCAGGCTGATCTCGAACTCCTGACCTCGTGATCCGCCCACCTCAGCCTCCTAAAGTGCTGAGATTACAAGGCGTGAGCCACCGCTCCTGGCCATGTGCTACCATCTTTAATGCTCTTTTATTTATATTATTCTACTAACTCAAATAATATTATGCAGCATATTGTCATATCAAACCATGTGTTTACATTATAATACTGTTCTGAGCTGGAGAAACGCCTGTTTCTTTTTTGCTCCCTGACCAAATAGGTTTCAAAGCATACAAGTTTAGATGATCCTTTATGATCACACCATCTGAACACAAAAGTAGCTGTCTGGAAAGAAATTTTAACCTTTTGCCCATGGAGCCTCAGGGAATTCCGAGGGCATAGGGCACCCAGCATCAAAATAGAGTCCCTATGCACTTAATGGAAGTTAATGAAAAAGACAGCTAAGTAAACACTGGCTTGTGAGGTTTTAACTAAAACCTTCCTCCAGCTTTTCTCTCCCATGTGCCAAAACAGTCTTGGCTTTTTCCTTCTGAGCCTCACTACTTCACCTTATTTTTTCATATTTTTCTTCACTGATGCTGCTGCCCATTTATTTGTTATAGGCAGTTTGAGGATCGAGCTCCAATTTTTCATAGGATCTTGACTTCTTTGTTGGCTTGAATGGCTTCAAGGTTTTCCTATTGTAGAGCCATCTAAGACAGTAAAAAAAAAATCCCAGAAAATACATTACCAAGAACTGTGAGCCCGCTGCCACGGCCACTCCAGGTTCCAGAGCAAGAGCACCCAGCGAACCATGAGGAGGTGAATCACAGTGGGCAGGTGCTGCCAGATGCTGGCTATGAGTTTGACATATGCTTCCCATCAGTGAAGAAGAGAGCAATCTGGACTCTCTGGACACTGTGCATGCTATTGGCCCAATGTGGTGGCCTGTAGTGAGGACTTGGTGCCTCAGTGAATGGCAGTATGGGGGTCTGACCAGCCTCCATAAAGCAGAAACTGCTGCCAAGAATGGTGAGGCCCAGGTAAAGATCTGGATATGCTCTTATGATGTCTCACCACCTCCAATGGAGCCCTACCACCCCTTCTATAGCAGCATTAGTAAGGATTGCAGATATACAGACCTCACTGAAGATCGGCTACCCTCTTGTGCGAGTCCAAAGGATGCTATTGCCAGAGCTCTGGCCTTTTGGAATGAAGATATAGTTCCCCAGGTAAAGAAGAGGAATTGGGTACTGATTGAAGCCCATGACAACAGCCTTACAGGCATTGTCAAACATCTGGAGGGTCTCTCTGAAGTGGCTGTCATGGAGCTGAACCTGCTTACTGGTGTTTCCATTGCCTATGAATTGGCTGAGAACGTGAACCCCATCAAGTCCATGCAGTTCTTAGGGTATGAAGAGACTATGTGTAAAGCCATGGAAGCTGTGGCTGCTCAGGGCAAGGCCAAGAAGTACAGAACAGCAGGCAGACTGCTGTCCCCAGAAACATCCTCCCTGCCCATCCCTTCTTCTGCCCCTCCCTCCTGCACCTGTCACATTGACCACATCTGTAGGCACCTGGAGTTGTAGATGCAGATGGGGACCAGTGGATCCCATTTTTATTTCAGCCATTTGTCTCCTGCACGCGCTTCTTCATACGATCCAGTCAGCATAGCCCCTCTAGGGCACGGAGCTCAGTCCAAGCCCAAGAAAAGCTCCCCTTTTCCAAGAGAGTTGACTCGGGTTTTTACCAGGGTTTTGTGTGCTAAGGGCCTGCTTTAGTAGGGGATAGGGAGGAACCATGCTAAGGCCTGGCCAATGAGGAGAAGCAAGAGAGCCTGTTTGCCCCCAGGAGGCAATCTTGTGTTCTCTGTAGTCGGGTTACTTCCTGGGGGACTCTAGTCATTCCAGTGGAAGATGAATGTAACCTGCATGGTGATGTAAAATAAAACAAAAAGGCCCCCAAACCAAACAAAAAAACCTGTTTCCTCCCCGACCCCAGAGGAGCTGGCTCCACTTGAAGATTGGGATCAATCCTGAATCAAGTTTCTGTTGCATTTACTTTTACAAAAAAAAAGAATAGAAATAATATGAAACAAAAACCCTTCTGGGGTTTATAGTGGTGGTTGTAATAGTCCCACATGTGGTCATCAGAAAATAAGCCATTCCTAACACCAGTATCAGATAATCTCCTTGACTTGTAAGGAATTGGAGTGCATCCTGCTGTGTATTTTAGAATTCCTCCCTGATATGGTTTGAATTTGTGTCCCTGCCCAAATCTCATGTGGTATTGTAAAACCCAATGTTGGAGGAGGGGCCTGGTGGCGGGTAATTAAATCATGGGGGCAGAATTCTCCCTTGCTGTTCTCGTGATAATGAGTGAGTTCTCACAAGACCTGATTGTTTAAAAGTGTATGGCACCTTCCCCTTCGCCCTCCTCCTGATCCCTAATCTTATGGACCATATGCATGTAGTCAATTGCCTAGGGATTGTGGAGTAACAAGACAGAAGAAACTCGAGCCCCAGATAGATGTCACAGAGCCAACTTCCTAGGGATCAGTGCAGAGGCTCTTGTATTGATACAAATGATGTTAGCTTGGATTAGCCCAGTGAAGGTAAAGAAGGACCTCTTCAAGTAGAACTATGAACCACTGCTCAAAGAAATCAGAGATGACACAAACGAATGGAAAAAGTTTGCATGCTCATGGATAGGAAGAATCGAAATTGTGAGGATGGCCATATTGCCCAAAGCGATTTACAGATTCAATGCTATTAAACTACCATTGACATTCTTCACAGAACTAGAAAAAACTATTTTAAAATTCACATAGAACCAAAAAAGATTCTGAATAGCCAAGGCAACCTTAAACAAATGAACAAACAAACAAAAAAACAAAGCTGGAGGCATCACAATACCAAACTTCAAAGTAGACTACAGGATTACAGTAACCAAAATAGCATGGTACTAGTACAATAACAGACATATAGACCAATGGAACAGACTAGAGAACCCAGAAATAAGACAGCACACCTACAACTATCATATCTTTGACAAACCTGACAAAAACAAGCAATGGGGAAAGGATTCCCTATTTAATAAATGGTGCTGGGATGACTGGCTAGCCATATGCAGAAAATTGAAACTGAATCCCTTCCTTACACCATATACAATAGTTAACTCAAGATGGATTAAAGACTTAAATGTAAAACCCAAAACTATACAAACCCTAGAAGAAAACCTAGTCAATACCATTCAGGACATAGGCACAGGCAAAGGTTTTATGTTGAAAACACCAAAAGCAATTGCAACAAAAGCAAAAGTTGATCATTGGGATCTAATGAAACTAAAGAGCTTCTGCACAGAAAAAGAAACTATCAGGAGTAAACAGACAACCTGCAGAATGGGAGAAAATTTTTGCAAACTATGCATCTGATAAAGGTCTAATATCTAGGATCTATAAAGAACTTAAGCGATATATAAGAAAAAACAACCCCGTTAAAAAGTGGGCAAAGAACATGAAAAGACATTTCTCAAAAGAAGACATACATGTGGCTAACAATCATATAAAAAAAGCTCAACATCACTGATCATTAGAGAAATGCAAATCAAAACTACAATGAGATACCATCTCACACCAGTCAGAATGGCTGTTAAAAAGTCGAAAAATAACATGCTGGTGAGGTTGTGGAGAAAACAGAATGCTTTTACACTGTTGGGAGTGTAAATTAGTTTAACTATTGTGGAAGACAGTGTGGTGATTCCTCAATGACCTAGAGACAGAAATACTGTTTGACCCAGAAATCCCATTACTGGGCATATGCCCAAAGAACCATAAATCTTTCTATTATAAAGACACATGCAGATATAAAAGTAAAAAATAAAATAAAGACACATGCACAGGTATATTCATTGTAGTAGTATTCACAATAGCAAAGACATGGAATCAACCTAAATGTCCATCAATGATAGACTAGATAAAGAAAATATAGTACATATACACCATGGAATACTATGTAGCCATAAAAAAGAGCAAGATCATGTCATTTGCAGAGACATGGATGAAGCTGGAGGCCATTATCCTTAGCAAACCACCGCAGGAACAGAAAACCAAATATTGCAGGTTCTCGCTTGTAAGTGGGAGCTAAATGATGAGAACACATGGACACATAGAAGAGAGCAATGCACACTGGGGCCTTCCAGAGGGCAGAGGGTGGGAGGAGGGAGAGGATCCGGAAAAATAACTAGTGGATACTAGGCCTAATACCTGAGTGATGAAATAATCTGTACAACAAACCCCCATACCACAGGTTTGCCTGTGTAATAACCTGTACATCGTGCACATGTACTCCTGAACTTAAAAGTTAAAAAAATTTTTTTTAAACATGGGTTCTTTTTTTTTAACATGGGTTCTTGAGTCAGGGCGCAGACTGAATCTTGGTCCCACAGATCTCTACATGCATAATCTAGAGGTGAGTTGTTAACCCGCTCTGTGTCTGAGTTTTATCTGCAAAATGCAGCTAATACTACTTTATGTGATTTCCCTGAGGATTAAACAAATCAGTATATGTAAAGTGCTTAGAATAGTACCAGGGACAGAGTAAATTTTCAATAATTGGTATCTATGATGCCAAATCTGAAATATCTTTGAGAGCTTAGTGGAGTTATCAAGTAGGCTGTTGGATATACAGGAATTCAGAGTGGCCACCAGGGCTGGAGATATAATGTATAAGTGGGCAGAAAAGAGTTAACATAGCAGGTCTGAAGCTAGCCTTTGAAAGGCCATATGCAAGGTTGGCCGTTGGCTGAAATCTGAAAACTTGGATTTCTGGAGTTTTTTCGCCATTCCTAGGACTGATAAGAGCAGCTCACTGTGCCTAAATTGTTTGTATAAACAATGTGGTTTTGTGCTGAATACTTGTTTTCCTCATGGGAATCTGGAATTTTGGTACATGCTAGGCAGAGGGTATCTACATGACCTATCGTTAATAAAATCCCTCGTCACTGAGTCTCTAAGAAGCGTCTTTGGCAGACAAGATTTCACATGTATTGTCACATTTTTTTTTTTTTTGGCTGGAGGAAATAAGCATATCCTGTATGGCACCACTGCGAGAGGAATCTTAGAAGCTTGTACCTGATTTCCTCCAGAGAGCGCTCTGCACACCTTTTCCCTGTGCTGATTTTGTTTGTATCCTTTTACTGTAACAAATTTTAGCTACAAGTATGACTATATGCTGAGTCCTGTGATTCCTCCTAGTGAGTCGAACTTAAGATTTTAAATTTTGCCTTCAGATCTTGTTGTAAAATGTATAAGTCTAGAAGATGTTAGCAATAAATTTTTATGGAGCCTTTGATTAATATTTAGTGCCATTACAAACTTAATTAAACTCCTTAGCTCCATTTTACAAATGAAGAAATTGAGGGTCAGAGAGGTTAGGTTCTTTGCTCAAGGTCCCAAGGCCCTGGGTCTGCCTGATTCCTCAGCCCCACACTCTTTCCATTAAACCACACTCTTTCATAATAATGTTGTGTATTTTATTTCACAGGCTCCACCTTCTTTTCTTGTGGCTCTACTTGCCCCTGTATTCTTAAAATCTGCAAAATACTGTTTAGACTGTCATTAGGAGACACATTCCCAGGAAAGATTACTTGAAGTCTCTTGAATTTTTCTCCCCACAGAGGAACTCTGCAGGTGAAACTCCGCCCAGCTGAGAGAGGCACATGGCTTGGAGGCAGGCCTTTCACTTCCTCTTTCCTAGTAAACATCAGTTTCTGGAGAGCTACTATCTCCTAGAAATAGATCTCGCTTAAAGGGCCAGGACAGTAGGGGTAGCCCCATCTTAAAAACCCTTCAGACTGTGAAAGGTCCCATCTTCGTTGAAGCTGTCATTTTCCAAGCTGCCTGTCCTTATAGAATCATAAACGGCCAGAAAAAAGGAGCCTCTTTCTGTTGGTGTCAGTACAGATCTTCTGAGATCTGATCCAGTGCTCTGACCTAGTACTTCACAAGGATGTTCTGTCTTACTGGGTGCTGGATTGTCCTGCTGTGAACCATGTTGGGACAGTGTGGCTGTGTAAACAGAAATGACATCTACATCTCAGCATCTGTAAAACAAGTCAAGTGTTGCTATGATAAGTGGGAAGAAACTGGCTTTGGAGTCAGACAGACCTGAGTGTATATTCCAAGCTCTCCCCTCTACTAGATCAATAACCAAAACACCATCAGCTGTGTCTACATCCGTACAAAGTCAAGACCTACCTCTCAGGATCTTTGTGGAATGACATATGTAAAGAGTCCAGCACCAGTTAGAGATTTGATCAAGGCTCTGATTAAAATCGTCTGTTCATGTGTTCCCCACTCAACATTATGAGCTAGCTGTTCAAGGGCAGGGACTCTCTGCATCATCTGTGTCATCCATACATCCTGAATACCACCCGGAACACAACAGGTGTCAGTAAATGCTTGTGAAGCAAAACTAAACCAGGCCTGTCTCTTTTTCAATTTTTTTTTTTTTTTTTTGAGGCAGAGTCTCTCTCTGTTGCCCGGCTGGAGTGCAGTGGTGTGACCTTGGCTCGCTGCAACCTCCACCTCCCTGGTTCAAGAGATTGCCTGGTCCTGGGCAAGGGATTTTTACAAACTCCTACTGGAGCTTTTTCAGAAATCTCTGTGGATTGATGATGGGGTATGAGTCACAGTAGTATCCAAAACTAAGACATTTATCTCCATCAGGTTTCACCTCAACTACACATAAATGTGTGAATTTTTATCTCTACTAATCCGCTAAAGTTCATGGCTTGACAGGGAGAGACACTTCTTACTACCTGTAGTGCTGAGCTCTTATAAGCCAATGTTTTTCAAATGATCTGAGGTAAAGGACCCATTGTGATAGGATTCAGCAAATATTACATAATATTTTGCAAAGAGTATAAGCATTTTTGTGCAAGCTGTGTTTTTATAAATGAGTGAATGCTGTTTATTATGGATAATCATATTACTATGGTACCAAGGCTATTGTGTGTGAAACTTGTTTCTGTGTCATCCAATCTGGTGGAGAGTAAGTAACCATATCTGACCCAGCCTTAGTCATATGCAGCTCAAAGACGCACTATAAAAACCATCGTGACAATGGTCACAATGCAGCAAATTTAACTTCTGTGTCAAGGAGGTTGATATCAACATAGCCACATCATCAGTTTCCATAGAAACACAGATGTCAGAGTTACCAAGAACCCGTAAGTTGAACCCCCTCACTTTTCAGATAAGAGACAGGCCTGACTTCACATGTTCTTACTTATTTCCGGGAGTTAAAAATTAAAGTCATTGAACTCAGGGAGATAGAGAGTAGAAGGATGGTTGCTAGAGGCTGGGAAGGGTAGTTGGGGGATGGCGAAAAACTGGGGATGGTTAATGGGTACAAAAAATAGAATGAATAAGATCTAGCGTTTGATAACACAACAGGGTAACTATAATCAAAAATAAGTGTACATTTAAAATAACTAAAATAATATCATTGAATTGTTTATAACACAAAGGATAAATGCTTGAATAGATGGATACCCTATTTACCCTGATGCGATTATTATGCATTGCATGACTATCAAAATTTATCATGTAACCCATAAATATATATACACCTACTGTGTGCCCACAAACATTTTAAAAAGAGGCCGGGTGCGGTGGCTCACACTCGTAATCACAGCACTCTAGGAGGCTAAGGCAGGCGGATCACAAGGTCAGGAGAGCGAGACTATCCTGACTAACATGGTGAAATCCTGTCTCTACTAAACATACAAAAAAAATTGCCGGGCATGGTGGCATGCGCCTGTAGTCCCAGCTACTCGGGAGGCTGAGGCAGGAGAATCGCTTGAACCAGGGAGGTGGAGGTTGCAGCAAGCCAAGGTCACACCACTGCACTCCAGCCGGGCAACAGAGAGAGACTCTGCCTCAAAAAAAAAAAAAAAAATTGAAAAAGAGACAGGCCTGGTTTAGTTTTGCTTCACAAGCATTTACTGACACCTGTTGTGTTCCAGGTGGTATTCAGGATGTATGGATGACACAGATGATGCAGAGAGTCCCTGCCCTTGAACAGCTAGCTCATAATGTTGAGTGGGGAACACGTGGACAGACGATTTTAATCAGAGCCTTGATCAAATTTCTAATTGGTGCTGGACTCCCTGCCCCTCAGTCCTGGAGCTAGTCCTCAACGCAAGCCTGGCCCTGAAGTGTTTTTCACATGCATCACGACAGCCCCTAGTCATATCAAGAGCCCTTTACTTCTTTTCCGCTCGTATCTATGACTATCCAAGTCACACCAGAGACACACACTCTTTGTTCAGGCCCATCCCATACCAAGGCCCTTACTCCACGCAGTACACATAAAGACAACACTTAACCTGACCCTGCTTGACACAACCTACCACTCCTCACTTACTGAAGCAGAAACCCCTACCCATACCCCAGGGCCCTCTTCATTACTTTCAAGCTTCTGGTCAGCCATGCTGTGGCTCAGGTCTTTTTCTGCCTCGCAGCCAGAAAAGACACAAATATAGTTACCTGAGTCCACATCAAGATACTTTCCATTCTTCGAAGCTGGCCTAGAATCTGCCATGCTTAGGTCAGGGTCCTTCCCGACACATAGGCAGTTACATAGACTTAAAGCATCAGAAGTGGAAGTCTTTCTAGTCTATACAGACAGTTATCTATTCACTGTTGGCTATGCCAGTTATCTTCTCTGTAACACCTCTCTCACTAGTTTTTCTTAACACAAGCCCTTTCTCTTCTCTAGCTCCAAATCCGTGTATCCAACTGCAACTGCCTGCTACACATCTCTGCTTTAATGTCCCACAGACGTCTTTAATTTGTTAGGAGTATAACAACTCGTCTTCACTCAGACCTTGCTTCTCTTTGACTCTGTTCCTTACGCCCTCTCCTCAGCTTTGATCACACTAGAGTTTACTCATCACTTCATGCAGGCCTTTCCACACATCTCTGCTCCAACCTGGGTAATTCCTTTCGATTCAAGTAGACTCTTCACTGCCTTAAAGTCGAGACTACTACATTAGTAACAGTAGGCTTATTGTAATCCTAATTCACTTTCATAATTCCATGATAGTCGTAGAAAGGATTCCTTAGAGCTACATTTATACCGGTGTTTGTCAAATGTGTATGTGTTGTAAAATGGCTTCTACACTGATCACATCTATCCCTTTAAGCAATGTATTACTTCAATAATACTATCTGTTCTTCTTTCAATTTGCAATTCTATTGTTATAGAGATATTGACAGGTATGAACACAAAATAAGTAGGCTTCACTAAATGGGTTATTGCAACAGTCAACAAGAATTTGGGGGAGGGCTCTTCTTCAAAATTAAAGTATGGTTTAAGGGCCTCAAATAAACTGAAGATTTTCTCAAGTGTATTTGTAAAAGAGAGCCAACAGATTTTTGAATGCATGAGAGTTGAAGAATACTGGATGCGAATAACTTTTTTTTAATTAAAAAAATCATGGCCAGGTGCAGTGGCTCATGCCTGTAATCCCAACATTTTGGGAGGCCAAGGCAGGTGGATCACTTGAGCCCGGGAGTTTGAGACCAGCCTGGGCAACATGATGAAACCCCATCTCTACAAAAAATACAAAAATTAGCTGAGCATAGTGGCATGCACCTGTAGCCCCAGCTCCTCAGGAGGCTGAGTTGGGAGGATGACTTGAGCCTGGGATGTCAAGTCTGCAGTGAGCCAAGATCGCACCACTGCTCTCCAGCATGGGCTACAGAACGAGACCCTGTCTAACAATAAAATAAAATAAAACAAAACAAAATATTAAAAAATCTTTTATTTGCTAAATTTGAACAGTGGAAATGCCAAAGTAAGAGAAAAATTTAATGACAATTACTTCACCGTTAACAGAAAGGACATCAGATGTTAGTTGAGTGTCATTATGCGAAATATGGGCAGGACATCTTCCCTAGAATCATGCAGGCTTTTTTTCCAACCTTAAATAAATATTGTCTGCACCTTTATGCAAACATCCACTGAAGTTTGTATCATTTCCACCAAAAGTGGTACGTTTTTCTCATTAACTCCTAACTCAATAAGAGTCTCTGCAAAAATTTACTATTGTTTCTGAAGTTTGATCTGGAAGGAATTATACTCTTTAAGAAAAATATTGCACAAGCAAAGGGAAAGGTTTTTATTCTATATTGAGAATAGGTGCATCAGTGGCTTTGGTGTAAAAATAGTGAGATGTTTAGGTCTTGATAGTCTCTGTAATATTAAATGGAGTGATTACATTTTAGATTATTGCAGTAGATTTCATCTTGGCACTTGAAAATTTGCTTTCAATTTTGGAACCAGAAAATACTTCTGGTAACAGTATGTTCAAATTGTCATTTGAGATGCAAGATTTATTATAATAAACAGAGTAGAAAACCATTACAGCTTCTGCTTTATTTTTTTAAGCTGATTTTTTCTTAACAAATGTCTGCTATTTTATTATTTTCTTTGGTACCAGTTCATGAAATAATATATCTTGTGCTTAGCTGTTATCTGCTGGTTTATATCTGATTTTCTAGCATTTTTGATATTGAATGAACAATCATATAGTAAACCAAGATCTTCAAAAGGACTTTTCCCTCATTTAACAAATGTACACTGTTAAATATATGGAATTAAAGCTTGTGTTTTGGCATTTTGAGATTCAAATATACAAAAATTTAAAAAAGAGATAAAACAACCACTATAAGAATTGGAAAGTATGTCTGTCACTAGGAAGTTGTAACTTACAACCAACTGTAAATAGAGGTTGGGCTGTTGAATTGGATGTGAACTTGTGAACTAACAATAAATTGAACTTGATATCTGATGCAAAAAAGATTAACTTCCTGCATGCCTACAACAGAGATCTGTACTTTTTTTTTTCTTGCCACAGAGATCTGTACTTTTAAGTCATAGTCTTCCAGAACAAAGCCAGAGCTTTGGGAAGGTTATGGGAAGCCTGGAGTTCCCAGATTGACCAGCTCTGATAAGCAGGACTGTGGAGGCCCTGACAGACTTTCAGTGCATTGCCGTGCTCACTGGACTAAAGCTGCTGTCGAGGAATGACTTTTAGAACATGGCAGCTGGATCGAGTGCTCAATGATTGGCTGATGTCTGGAAGTGTGGGGCTGCCTCTGATTGGCTGGCTTTGGGGAGTTCTCATTGATTGGCTGAGTTTTAGGACTGGGCATTTCTGATAGACTTTCAGAAGTTTGGGGCTGTCATTGATTTGCTCCCAGAACTGTAGTGATTGAATTGAGGCTATCACTTGCTGATTGGCTGATTTTCAGTGTGTACACACACACACACCCCCCCCAAGTTATCACTAATTAATACTGTTCACAGCTTGAGACTTTGGCCACAGAACAGTCTTTTCTTTTTTTGAATGTGAAAAATAATTACTTTTAGGCTAGGTGTGGTGGCTTATGCCTGGAATCCCAGAACTTTGGGAGGCTGAAGTGGGAGGATCACTTGAGGCCAGGAGTTCAAGACCAGCCTGGCCAACATGGTGAAACCCCGTCTCTACTAAAAATATAAAATTAGTGGGCGAGGTGGCGCAGGCCTGTAATCCCAGCTACTCAGGAGTCTGAGGCACGAGAATCGCTGGAACCTGGGAGGCAGAGGTTGCAGTGGGCCAAGATTGCGCCACTGCACTCCAGCCTGGGCGGCAGAGCAAGACTCCATCAAAAAAATTTAAAAAGTACTTTTATTTATTTCACTCCTTTTGGTCTTCCTTCAGCCAAACCTGCAGAAAGACCACATGGGACTGTCTGAACAATTTATAGATTGTTTTTCTTTGGGGAGGTAGGATTTTTTTTTTTTTACATTGCAACAAGTAGTGTTACTCTTTAAGCAATTTAAGAGCCAATTACTGTGACTGAAAAGTAACTCCGACTACCAAATTTTTAGTAATTTATTTAAAAAAAGCTGAATCTGGCACATTTAGGAAGTCTTGATAGTCAATACAGTATGCAGAATAAAATCATTGAATGCAGGACATGTATTTAATGTCCTTTGTCTGCAGCCCGGCCAAGTTCTCCATCTCTCTGGGTCCAGAAGGCTGTGGCCTGGCCTTATCTCAGCGAGGTCATCTGCTCACGCCTATGAGCTTTACAGCTGCCACAGAAATTTCCTGTGCATCTTTCAAGACCCACTCCGTGGCTCTTCCTTTCCCAAGCCATGGCTGTAAATTTTAAGACCTCCCTTAGAGGGTGTTTGGAAAGGAAGAGGTCAGGGCCCTGAGAATGTGGACGTTTAAGGAGGAAACACAAGCAAAGAAGAATGCCAGCAAGGAGCCTGATAAGGAGCTGCCAAAGAAGGAAAAGAAAGGCAGGAGCAAATGGTGTTTTTGCAAGCAGGGGAAGACAGGGTTTCAAGGGAGGAGCTGGATAAATGGTCCTGTGTTCATGAACAGACATCAGGGGTCATGATTCACCCAAATTGTGGGCAGAATGTCCTGTGTGTGGTGTGTTTTCTAGGGAGAAGAGGGTTGGGGCTGCAGCTTCCTCAGAGTTTGAAGGGGTAAACAGAGCAAGTGAGGTTACCCAGGGGAATTGTGCAGAGTGGGGAGAGGAGAGAAGGAAAAGAGGCTCTGGCATGGCCCTGAGGAACTTCAGTGGTGGGACTAGGCAGAGGTGAGGGGCAGAGAGAATGCTGGGAGAAGAAGAAGGGGGAGAAAAGGGGAGGGGAGAAGAAAGAAGGGAGAAAAAGGAAAAGTGTAGAATGAGAGGGTCCCTCAGGAAGAAAGAATTAATGAGATGAGATCAAGGAGCCCTTACTACCTGTCCTAGAGTAGATTGAGCAGAGGAATCAGGGAGAGGCTGCTTGCAGTGGGATGAAGATGTTATAGGACCAACAGGCTCATATGCCCAAGGCGCAGTAACTAACCAATTACACTAAGACAGCAAAAGTGCAGTAAAGAAAGAATGTAATCATCACGGGGCACCAAGCAAGGAGATGGGAGGAGAACCTCAAACCCATCTTCCCAAGGAACTCTGGGCTGGAGCTATTTATTAAGGGGATTGTGGAGGATGAGAGGTTGTTAATTTGTCGGGGCAAGGGGGATGAAATGGTCAGGATATAGAAACTGCATTTTTTGCTTTGTTTTGTTTTTAGAGATGGAGTCTTGCTTTGTTGCCAGGCTGGAGTGCAGTGGCGCCATCACGGCTCACTGCAACTTCCGCCTCCCGAGTTCAAGCAATTCTCCTGCCTCAGCCTCCCAGGTAGCTGGAAGTACAGGTGTGCACCACCATGCCCAGTGGATATTTGTATTTTAGTAGAGACAGGCTTCACCATGTTGGCCAGGATGGTCTCGATCTCTTGACCTCATGATCTGTCCGCCTTGGCCTCCCAAAGTGCTGGGATTACAGGCGTGAGCCACTGCTCCTGGCCCAAACCTACATTCTTTGGTGAGTCAGCTTTTCATGGATTCCTTCAGATCACCTGGCGTCAGTGGGGTCCTTCAGAGCAGCTGAAGTCATAGTTTCTTCAGTACTCAGAACCTGAAGGAATATCTCAAAAGGAAAACAACATTTCATAATGTTCGAATTGTTATCTGTAGAGCAGTTAAGAGGAACTGTAATCTTGTAACAGGGTCTACGTGATTCTAAGACAGTAGGCATAAACAACGATGTGGAAGCAGGTCAGAGACTAAGTTGACTTAATTAAAGCTGAATGTGCAGCAAGCTTTGTTTGTTTTAATTTCTTCCCTCCCTTCTTCCCTAATTTTATGAAGTTTATAGGGGAGGTTTCAAGGACTGAAGCAGAGGTGAGATGAGCCCAATCTCCAGAGCATACCTCCCTCCTGTGAGAAACTTGGCTATGCTCTGGGTTGAGACTGGGTGAGGGTAATATGCTGGCAAGGTATGCATAGTCCTGGGAGAGGTATTTTATTCATCCAAACAGCATGGTGCAGGTTTGGAACCGATGGGGAAGGAGCCAGAAAGGTAGAGCCAAAGTTACAGAAAGACACAGAGAGAAATTGAAAGAGCAGCAGAGATGTAGAGTGATGCAAATATTTAGAAAGATGGAAAATAATGACCCAGAGAATAAAGCGATAATAAAAGGACAGAAAATAAAGATACAGAGAATGAAGATAATGATAGAGAAAAACAGGGAGAAGGCCCTGTCTGCATTGTTTGGCTGCTTCAGGGAAGGGGGAAGGGGGATTGAATGGAGGGTAAGAGGATGTCAAAAGAGCCTGTGAAGGGATGTGCCCTGGGGTCTATGCTGGACAAAAGCAAAGCTGTAACATAGATATATTATTTTGTTTTTCTTCTTGTTACTTCTGTAATTATGAATTCTATGCCTTTATTTCTTAATTTTTCAACTAATTAATTTCTGTTGTGATCTTTAGCATTCTGTCCTGCTTTCTCAGGTTTAACTGTTTTCTTTCTTTTTTTTTTTTTTTTTGAGACAGAGTCTTGTTCTCTCGCTCAGGCTGGAATGCATTGGTACAATTTCAGCTCACCACAGCTATGCCTCCCAGGTTCAAGCAATTCTCCTGCCTCAGCCTCCCAAGTAGCTGGGATTACAGGCATGTGCTGCCATACCCGGCTAATTTTTTTGTATTTTTAGTAGAGACGGGGTTTCATCATATTGGCCAGGCTGGTCTTGAACTCCTGACCTTGTGATCTGCCCACCTCGGCTTCCCAAAGTGCTGAGATTACAGGCGTGAGCCACTGTGCCCGGTGGTTTAACTGTTTTCTAACTTATTGATTTAAAAGCATAATGCATTTATGTTTGTTCCATCACTGACAATCAGTATCTCAATTCTATCTACATAAGATGAAGATATTAGAGGTTTTTTTTTCACCTATCCCCTTCCGACAGTCATTCTTCTGATGTTACATTTTCAATGCTGATAACATTTCTATTCTACCAGGCGTTGTATATGGATTGATTCTAAAACTGAAAACCAGTACACATCATTTACATTATTGACAAAGTGAATCATCAGAAACTGAGAACGTTACCAGGACATCTGACAGCCTACGTGATGCTCTTGTGTATATAAGAGAAAGGTGACCCATTCAGACAGATGAATATGGAAAGAGCCTCCTTTTTGGATGGCTGCAGCCCTGCGTGGGTGGGACCTGACAAGTGAGCATAGCCTGGATTTCAGTCCCCACCTGTACTTTTGACTCTGCAACTTTGTGGGCTGCACAAATTTTACAACCTTATAACAAAGCTGACCTGAGGCCACCCTGACCATTTTCCCCTCAGGTCAGCTGGTGCTCAGACAACAGGTTGACTCTGAAACTGAACTCTTCTGTATTCAATGCAGAATGACCTACACTAACCTGGTCTAGGGCCTGAGATTGAGTATCTATCTCAAAGCAAAGAATAAGGGTAATACCTGGAATTGCCAAAATTAGAAAACAAAAGGCAGAGTGGAATCCACTACCTAGACTTGGTGTCCTGGAGTCCTGTAATTTCTATTTCACTGTGGTGAAAAAATAAAAATTGTGTTTCATCCACGGTAGACTGGTATCCTCAATTTTAAGGGCAGACTCTGAAAACATTGTGAACATAGTACCAACCCCATTGTGGTTTTGTAAGGATTAAGTAAGATATATAAAGCACTATTGGCAGGCAATGAGTGCTCGCTCAGTAAATGTCAGCAAATTACCTTAGTGGGAGTTAGACAAGTATAGTGAGTGAGAAGTTTAGTGGAAAAGGAAAGGACAGGGGATGGGGCTGCCTGGCACGATATTTGGAAACGAAGAAGTCTTCAGTAAGTACTTCCCAATGTCTGACTGATTAGGACAGGAGCTTGCAAGGCAATGTGGAATGGTCCCAAGAGCTCAGACCCTGGAGACAAGGGACCAGAAACATTGACTGTGACTTTTTGGACAAATCACTCTTTCTTCCCTCTAGGTTCTTTATCTGGCACAGGCAATATCAATCCTGCCAGCCATAAATAGCTCCCTGGGCAGTGGCAAGAAGGCAATGTATGAGAGAACACTTTGGAAAACCAAATGCATTTTCTTTAACAGTACATTGATCACCTAGGAGTTACACTAAGTCTATTAGGGTAACATCCCTTACCACCTGTCCTGGAGTAGATTGAGCAGAGGAATCAATTTGTACTGGGGTACAAAAAAAAAGAGGTTACAAAGGGTTCATAGGAACATTTGTTTTAAGGGAATCAATTACCAGATCCTCAGCTTCAATGTTTACTCTTTTCTAAAACTGACCAGCCCGAGTACCTGTTTCTCCCTCACCACCTCTATTTTTAACAATTGTTTCTCTTTACAAAAGAAAGGCAAGGCTCACATTACCCTAGAGCCCTAGTCACAGAGTGTCAAAAACCTCCAGGCATCCAACAAAGGGGAAATTCCAAATACTGGTTTTCATGTTGAGAAATTGAGTGATTGTGTTACTAGGAAATAAATCCTTTTGTGAACCAGATGCTTTCTAATTCTTTGCTTTCAACAAAATGGATAAGAAGAATGTAATTGAGTTGGCAGCTGGTAAGCCATTACGAATAATTTAGATAATGGATCAGTATGTGATTTTTAGCATGTAATTCATAAGGAATTCAAAGAACTGAGTGACTTTGTTATAACAAAATGTTCATTCATTCTCATCTACTTATTTATTTCTCAGGGTTTAAATCTATATAAATGAAAAACAGGAAGAGTAGTGTCTCTTAATGCTGTCTCATTCTAACAGTAAATTATATTGATCTGTGGATACATAAACTAATTTTAGAAGCTCCATTTGTCTCATTAAGGGATATGTTTTCAATAAAATTTTATCTTCTGTGTTTTTTCAAATGTGCAATTTGTGTTTTATATCAATTGCATACTAATGATTATCATAATAATAACTCAATCTTGAAGCAAAATTTAATACTTATATTCTTGTAGCTCTGGGAGATAAAAAATGTTTAATATCAGTATATATATAGATTTTTATTGTGAGAAGTATGACAAGGTAATCAAGAAATGATGCTAATTTCTCAAACATCCAAATGGCAAACAGGTATATGAAAAGGCACTCAACATATTTGATCATCAGAGAAGTGAAAATCAAAACTACAATGAAATATCATCTCACTCCAGTTAAAATGACTTTTATCCAAAAGACAGGCAATCACAAATGCTGGTGAGGATGTGGAGAAAAGGGAACCCTTGTACATTGTTGGTGGGAATGTAAATTAGTACAACCACTATGGAAAACGGTTTGGAAGTTCCTTGAAAAATAAAAATAGAGCCACTGATCCAGCAGTCCACTGCTAGCTATATACCCAAAAGAAAGGAAGAAAAAGGAAATCGGGACATCAAAAAGGTATCTACACTGCCATATTTATTGTAGCACTATTCCCAATAGCCAAGATTTTGAAGCAACCTAAGTGTCCATCAACAGATGAGTGTATAAAAAAAATGTGGTACGTATACACAATGGAGTACTACTCAGCCATAAAAAGAATGAGGCCCTGTCATTTGCAACAACATGGATGAAACTGGGGTCATTAAATAATCCAGGCACAGAACATGTCATCATGTTCTGTGATGACATCACATGTCATCACTTATTTGTGGGAACTGGAAATTAAAACAATTGAACTCATAGAGATAGAGAGTAGAACAGGCTGTGAAGGGTAGTTGTGGGTGATGGGGAAGTGGAGATTTTAGCAAACTAAAGTGCTTTCACATCTCTCATTAAATAAAAGCTTCTTGCTGCAACACTTGAAGGGATGGTTCTAATTTGTTTTTTGAAAATATTTGCCTACAAGTACCTCATTCAACTTATAAGTGGCTAAGATTTTTCAGCAATACAAGCCGGGCGCGGTGGCTCACGCCTGTAATCCCAGCACTTTGGGTGGCCAAGGCGGGTGGATCACGAGGTCAAG
The DNA here is from genome assembly GCA_963573385.1 of Cacajao melanocephalus. Lineage (NCBI taxonomy): Eukaryota > Metazoa > Chordata > Mammalia > Primates > Pitheciidae > Cacajao > Cacajao melanocephalus. The sequence continues at coordinate 21,311 of CAUYLG010074818.1, forward strand.
AGATCGAGACCATCCTGGTCTACATGGTGAAACCCTGTCTCTACTAAAAATACAAAAATTAGCTGGGCATGGTGACGCGCGCCTGTGGTCCCAGCTACTCGGGAGGCTGAGGCAGGAGAATTGCTTGAACCCAGGAGGCGGAGGTTGCGGTGAGCCGAGATCGCGCCACTGCACTCCAGCCTGGGTAACAAGAGCGAAACTCCGTCTCAAAAAAACAAAACAACACCAACAACAAAAACAAAATGCTGCTTGCTTGGGAACTTTTGTGATGTGAGAAAATTTAATCTACAAATAGTTTTCAAATGTAATGGATATTCCAACATTTATTAATTCTAAATTAAACAATACAATTGACCTAATATTACATTTTGAAAACATTTGGTTTCACATTTACTACTTTCAACTTTCCAGTTTTCTTTTTCATGTGTTGGAATGAGCCCATTAACTTTTAAGTCACAAACACTTTCAGGGCCCTTTGAAGAGCTCAAGAGGCCCTTTTAAGCGCTCAAGCAGTCCTTGGCATGATGTTTGTTATGCCCAGTGGGCCAGCTGGCTTGGGTAGGAAGTGGATCCAATCAGCATCAGCAACTGTAGTGCCTAGCAGAGTGGCTGGCATGGACGGGTGACCAACGTTTGTTGAATCAAAGAATGAAACTAATGCCTCAAGAGGCCACAAAAATATTGGGAAAAAAGAATAACATTAGAGTGGGGGAAAAGGCTGAATTGGGTATTTGTTTCTCCGAATTTAGCAGTTATTAAACTCTCTGTAAGTTCTACCAGAATTTGTGTTCTCACACCTGGTCGGTGTGAGCATGATTAAAAAAAAAAAGTCAGCCTGTACATCAAACTAATTTAAAAAGTATGTAATATTGCTCTTCAGGTTTAATTGGGTTCAACTTTATCTGCTGGGAGCTTCTCATGGAGTACTCTTGCTATGCAAGTGTTACTTATTGTGCAAGCAACTGTCTGAGGAATAGTGTGTGAAGAGTCGTGAGCATGTGAGGCATGTGGGTATTTTGTTTAAAAAAGTTTGGATATATCATCAATATTCGTGATGAACGGGAATAACTTTGTTGGTTATACTGAGACATACTACTGGTAAACAACTTTATGCTATCTAGGGTAGATTTAATTTCTTAAGTTAGCCTATTTGGCTCTTTCCTCTAATTTCCACGGAAATTGGATCTATTCAGCATTTTATCCAGTGAGCAGATGAGAGGATGGAGAATTGCCAAATGGTAGAATTTCAGGCTTGATCCAACAACCCTAGAAGATCCTCCCTCGGTTATCTCTGTTGATGGTGATTATATTGAAAAGGAGTTTCTGTACGGGATTTATCAATTGGCCTAGCTAGAGAAAAGAACATAGGTATGGGAAGTAACTGTCACAAATGGGGAACATTTGTACAAATTCAAGATGAAGAGTCAATTTTAGTACAGACAAAAGTCCAGACGATGAAGATTTCTTAGAGCTAACGCTGTTCAAACTTGTCCTTGATCGGATGGACACACTCTGATCTGCCAAGAACACAATTCATATATTATATTTATTTCCAAAAGCATAGATCTTAGCAGGCAATACAAGTTTTACCTTCTGTACTTATATTGATACATTGTTTGCATTCTGTGAAAAATGATACTTAATGCTAATTAAAAAAATGTACATGTTTCTGTTATCAAGTCAATGTAGTACAGCTTTATGAGCCATTGGGTCAAAATCTGAACTTCTCGAATGAAAATAAAGACATTGAGTGAAAATTGCACTGGTTCTGCTATTCTGAATATATTAGATACCAATAAGTTGACTAAAATAGAGAAGTTAATTTCAGGAGCCGTGAAAATGTAGACACATTGGCTCAAGAGTATATCAACAACTATAAGGATTTGATACCAGGAAATTTGTAGTATGTGGAATAATATTAGCCAGATAATATTAACTGGGATCATTGGAATATTAACTAGAATCACTGGAAACAAGTGACCATAAGTTGGCATTTAAATGGAAATGTTTCTCAAGCTTCAGGTTGTGCTACGTAATCCATGAGCCTATATTGATAACATAGGCTGACAGTGAGCATTAGAGCTAAGATTTTCAGGACTCAGATGAACAGAATTGGAAAATGGGAACCACCGTAACACACTAGTCTTTCTTAGCTTTGCACTGAGGTCTTCCCCTCTCGTCTCAACCACGTAATAGGGAATAATTTAAGACCATTCTGGCACAAATCAATCTGGGTAATAGCACTACATGATGTAAGTCTGACCTCATTAGTGGACTTAGAATGAGAGGGCAGAGGAATGCAAGATGACTAGAGCATAGCATCAAAGGAACCAACCCAGAGACTCATCCTCCACCTCTGAGGGATATTTATAACTGTACAAAGAGAAATGCATCCCAGTATAAAATGAGCTTGTTTGCATTAACAACGTTTTTAAATTTTTAAATTTTTTAATGTTTTATTTTGTATTAACAACTTTTAAGGACAAGTGTGAGATACTTGTTCACTGAAAAATGTATATAGAAAAGTGGAAGTAAAGCTGTTGGGCTTGCAGCATATGAGATGCCACCAAGAAACGAGCATAACATTTCTAATACGCAGCTTTGTAATAGCTGAAAGGCAGGTAGCAAAAAGGAGTCACATCAAATAGGGCTCCGACTAAGAGAAATGTAAAATAAAGAAGAGTTCAGTAAAAACTTATGTGCATTGCTTTGTACATAAGTATGTGAGACCTGAATGTGAGTATGAATTATTAGTCATGAAATAGTGATCTGGAAACCAGCATCTTCTGAGATCTGTTTTATTTAGTAATTACGTGACAGTGTCCTGGTTGATGCCAGCCTATCAGGGGTCAACAGCAAACAGAAGGGCTCACCACTACCCCCACCAAGGATTAAGCTCAAAGGCAGATGGGTCAAGTATTTGTAGGAGCCTGTGCTGACCTGTAAATGAAGAAAGACCTACTGTGGAACTAGCTTGAGAAAATGAAAATTTCCTTGTAAACATGGAGGAAAAAGAAATGCTGGCTTGTTGAGAAGATGAAGCTTCCAAGAGTATCAGATTCTTCTTTTATCTCCTTGTTCATGTTTTTCCTTTGTTTGATGGAATATTTCAAGCATCCAAAAAAGCACAGGGAATAACACTACACTCCCACTACACTCCCCACTCAGATTTGTCAAATCTTGGAATTTTGCCTACTTTGATTCAGATATCTTTCTTTTTAGGAAATAAAATATTACAGATACAGTTAAAATCTCTGTGTACCCCTCCCAATCCTTTTCGTCTCCTCTCTTTCTCTCTGTCTGGTGGTCACCACTATTCTGAATTTGTTGTTTGTTATCTCATTGCAAGTTCTTATACTTTCACTACATATTAACCTATTCATTGACAACATAGAGTGTTGTTTTATAATTATGTATAAATAGTATCATAGCAAATCCATCACTCTGTAACTTTCTTTTTCACTCAAGATTATAGTTTTGAGGGTTTTTTTGTGTGTGTTTTTGTATAAATTTAGGGAGTACCAGTGCAGTTTTGTTACACCAATATATTGTGTAGTGGTGATGTCTGAGCTTTTAGTGTACCTATCAGCCAAATACTGTATATTGTACCCATTAAGTAATTTCTCATCATCCACTCCCTTCTACCCGCCACCCTTCTGAGTCTCCAGTGTCTATTATTCCACTCTCTATGTCCATGTGTACACATTATTGAGAACATGCGGCATTTGATTTTCTGTTTCTGCGTTATTTTATTTACGATAGTGGCCTCCAGTTCTATCCAAGTTGTTGCAAAAGATATGATTTCATTCTTTTTATGGCTCAATAGTATTCCATGGTGTGTATATACATATATATATATATATATATATATAGATAAAACATTTTCTTTATCCCTTTATGCAGCTTTGTATATTGTGATAAAGAATTGTGATATAATGTGATATATATATATATATATATATATATATATCTCACAATTTTTTATCCAATCATCCATTGATGGACATTTAGGTTGATTCCATATCTTTACTATTGTGAATAGTGGTGCTATGAACATATATAAGTGCGGGTATGTTTTTGATATACTGATTTATTTTCCTTTGGGTAGATAACCAGTAGTAGAATTACTGGATTGAATGGTAGCTCTATTTTTAGTTGCTTGAGAAATCTCTATACTGTTTTCCACAGAGGTTGAACTAATTTACATTTCTAACAAAAGCGTATGAGCATTCCCTTTTCTTCACATCCTCACCAACATCTGTTATTTTTTGTCTTTTAAATAATAAACACTGTGACTTGTGTGAGATGACATCCCACTGTGGCTTTAATTTGCATTTCCCTGATGATTAGTGATATTGAGCATTTTTGCATATTTTTTTGGCCATTTGTATGACTTCCTTTGGAAAATGTCTGTTCCTATCATTTGCCCATTTTTAACGGGGTTTTTAAAGTGCTTTTGTTGTTGTTGAGCTGCTTGAGTTCTGTGTACATTCTGGATATGAGTCCCTTGTCAGATACATAGGTTGCAAATATTTTCTGTCATTCTGCAGGCTGTCTGGTCACTCTGTTGATTATTTCTTTTGCTGTGCAGAGGCTTTTTAGTTTAAGTCCTATTTACCTCTTTTTTGTTTTATTGCATTTGCTTTTGAGTTCTTAGTTATGAATTATTTGCTTAGATCAACATACAGAAGAGTTTTTCCTAGGTTTTCTTCTAGTATTTTTACAGTTGCAGGTCTTACATTTAAGTCTTTAATCCATCTTGAGTTAATTTTTCTATATGGTGAGAGATAGAGGTCTAATTTTCTTCTGCATATGACAATCCAATTTTCCAAGGACCATTTATTGAATAGGATGTCCTTTCCCCAGCATATGTTTTTGTCAGCTTTGTGAAAGACCAGTTGGCTGTACGTATGTAGCTTCATTTCTGGGTTCTACATTCTGTTCCATTGATCAGTGTGCCTATTTTTATATCAATACCATGCTGTTTTAGTTACTATAGTTTTGTAGTATAATTTGAAGTCAGGTAATGTGATGCCTCCAGCTTTGTTGTTTTTGCTTAGAATTGTTATGGCTATTCAGGCTTTTTGGTTCCATATGAATTTTAGGATTGTTTTTTCTAATTATGTAAAAAAATGACATTAGTATTTTGATACTGACATTAGTATTTTGATCATTAAAATGTATTAGTATTTTAATAGGGAGAATGGAATCCTCCATTTCTTGCATCGAATCTATAGATTGCTTTGGCAGTATGGTCATTTTAATGATTTTCATTCTTCCAATCCTTGAGCATGGGATGATTTTCCATTTGTTTGCGTCATTTCTAGTTTTGAGTTTTATCTATAACAATGCCTGTAGCCTTGATTTATTACTTTTTACTGCTGTTTAGTATTTCACTGAGTGCATGGATCACATTCTATTTATTAATGCCCTGGTTTATTTAGGTTATTTTCAATTTTCCCCATATCAACTATTGCTGTACTGAGCATTCCTTTACCTTTTCCCCTGTAAATATTAGCAAGGGTTTCTTTAGAAAATGTACTTCAGAGTGGAATTGCATAAAGGAACATTTTGATGAGCATGAAATATGTCAGAATGTGTCACTAATTTATTTAAAAACCATTTATTGAGCACCTAATATGCCTAGCTGCTGGCTAGGCACTAGGAATATGATGGTTAATGAGATTCGGTCCTGATGTCAGTGCTTCTCAATGTCAATGTGCATATGAATCACCCAGGAATTTTGTTTAAATGCAGACTTTTAATTCATCAGGTCTGGGTGAGATCTGAGATTCTGCATTTCTTACAAGTTCCCAGGTATGCCAATGTTGCTGGTCTAGGAACCTCACTTTGAATAGCAAGGGATTGGAGGATGCCTGGATGAGTGTTTATGATATATGATGAAGAACAGGTAGCATCTGCCTGTGGCACCATCTATGTAATTGTGTGGCATCTGCCAAGGTCTGTATATGTGACATTTAAGTCATCATTGGTGACAACCAGAAAAGGGAGAAATGACATTTGGTTAAGCATGACTAAGTCTGAAGGAATGTGTGTGACATCGGAATGAATGTGTGTCACATCTGAATGTGAATAATACGTAAGAATGTGTGTGTGTGTGACATCTGAAGGAGTGTATATAAGATCAGAGTGTATGAAATCTGAGTTAATGTATGATGCTTGAGTAACTGTAAATCCTGTGAATAAATGCAAGTAATTTATTGGAGTCAATAGCACTTTAGGTTGATCCAATGCACTATTTATAATTTATATTAACTCTCCCTTTTAGAGCTGAGAATAATTTTCCAAGTTTTTGCATCCAGAGGCATCATTTACAACTTCCCTTACTTTTCTCTTGGCCTTGGATATAGCCTATCATTTCTTTCCTGGTTGTTTTGTTTCTGGAGTGGGGATATGAGAATATTCAGTTACTTTCTGAGGTCCCTTCTAACTTAGGTACCAGGGAAAGTAAGCTCCAAATATATGAATCCCCCATTCCTTGAGCTGCCCCTCCCCATCGTCCATGTCAGAGTCATGCATCATAGAGTATCTTCTCGGTATTCAGCAGTCATGCAGTTGCATTTCCCTCTTTTGCTCCAGGTGCTCCTCAAAGAAGTTGAGTGGCATTAGAAGGGTAGCAGATGGTGTAGTAAGATGAGCCCAGGTCTCAGGTAGGGTATAGCCTAGTGGGAGTAATAACTGAAAACCTCTGACAGCTCCTGTAGGTTAACAGATCCCATCAAGACCAATAATAGAGCTTCCAGTCTTTTTTTTAGAGGCAGACAGGAGGAAAGATCAATTGATAACATCATTAGCCCAGCATCTCAAGACTGGAAAATACCTTGGAATTTATGTGAAACCCACTGTCTACCCAAAAGAGGACTGCCTTCCACTCCTCCCCCAAGGTACTGGTCAAGGAATAATCCACACTTTTATATGGCTCCATGGATGGAAACCATCAGTCCACGGGTCAGGGCCCTAGGCTGACATGGAATTGGCTTCCAGATTTGTGTTTGGTTAGATCCAGTAATACAGAATGCCAACTAAGAACTCCTTCCCATGGTTTTTCCTGGTTGATCTGTCTTCTTTGAGCTTTAAACTCCTTATCCTGTCATCCACAATACCACCTGATTCCCTTGAAAACTATTATCTGCCATCATAGTCTGCCCCGGTTTAGAAACATTTAGTGGTGACTCATTGCTGACAGAGTAAGATCCACATTCCTCAGCCTGGCATTCATGCAAGGGCATAGCAAAGGGAGGACATAGGTCCATGGATGCAAGTTTATGAAAGTGCCACAAAGATGCCAGCCAATAATTTATTTAAACATTGCATCGAGTAACTATCTGTAGATTTGCTGAACATCAGGTGTTTGAATACACTCTTTTTTGCTATGCATTTATTCAATTCTGAGCTATTCTAGCACCAGTGTAAGGAGAGAGGGCACAAACACATTATGTTGAGCGTAGGCACCATTTGTGTTCCCCAATCTTTCCAGACTCACTCCTTCCAGTTTCCTTCCCTTTTAGCTGGGTTGTATGTAGGTAGAAGTGCTGTGAGGGAAAAGCTCCCTCCTCATCCTGCTGCAGTGGAAGACGGAAAGAGTGTGAGGTGGAGTGGGGCTGTTCCTTTTATCTGAGCCACTTTTTTTCTCAGATGATTGAACGGTTCCCCTCCTTAGCTCCTTTCATTCCTTGAGTGAGTGACTTCCCTGGTTTCCCTAGAACCAAAAGATTTCCCAGGGCTCAGACGTTCAGTGCCAAAACCAAGACAGTGCTGGGAAAACCAGATGGTTGATTACTCTAGCTGCTCAATTATCTACTTAATGGAGGCTTCCCCTGACCAGCCAGTCTGTCTAAAATAATGCACACTCCCTTCCCCACAATCTCTGTTATTTTTCCTTTCTTTATTTTTCCATTTCAGCTCTGTTTGTTTGCTTATTTTCAGTCTCCCTGGCAGCAATGCAAGCTCTATGAAGGTGGCATATTTTTCTGTCTTGTCACTGATATATCCCTAACACATAGAACAGTATGTGATACATAACAAGCAATCGATGCCTATTGTTGCCTGACATTCATGCAGTTTGCTCCTAGAAAGCTTGAGATATTTTTGTTTTTTAAAAAATTGCTGAACTCCAAGGCTAGGAGGACTTATTACCTGTCATGGCTACTGGCGATCATTTACTCTGCCAGGTGTCCTACTGACAGGGTTTGGCTTGTCATTTAAATGTAAATATGGCTTAGGTTCCATTCTGCAATTTTAAGCTGTTTATCCTGGAAATGCAACCTCCTTAATAACTCTTGTCTTCCTCTCTTCTTTAAACCCCTTTGTCCTTGCTCTAGATTAGGCCTTAATACCTCTAAAGCACTGACTCTTAAAACAGATCAGACTCATCCTGCTCCAATTTGGTTCTAGCTTCAGAATTTTTGCTTTAGTTATTTCCTCTTGCTTGGAAGATTCTGTCCCCAGATTTAGTTGTGGGTGGGGCCCATGGTTTCATTTGGGTCTCAACTGAAATGCCACTTCCTCAGGGAGGCTTTCCCTGACTTAGCTATCCAAAGAAACCCCACCAGTCACTCTTTCTTTACCTTATTTCATTTTCTCCACAACATCTATTACTTTCTGAAAGGAATTACCTTTATTTTTCTTTTGTGGTTATTGACTGTTCTCCCTGCTACTAGCTTCATGAGAATAGGACTTTTTTTCTGTCTAGTTCACTATTCTAACCTTAGAGGCTAGCGCAATGCACAGAATATAGTAGGAGCTTCTAGGCTAGTCCCCTCCAATCCACCTTCTCCAGCTTCCTCTAAAGGGTTGTTCCTAATTTGCAAATCCGACGTCGATCTTCTGTCTAAAATCCTTTCAGGCTCCCTTACTGTCCCTGGGATAAAGTCAAAGCTCCTCAGTCCAGTGTTCAAGGCTTTCCAGGAACTGTGGGTATGGACAGTCCATAGCTTATTTTTGATTTCCCTTCCCCTCTCCCTAATGTGAACCCTCTAATTCAGACATGCTAAACTGCTTACAGTTCTTGAATCCTCCAGGCTTTTTAAAGCCCATATACCTTCATTCATGTTGTTTCCACTGCCTGTGATACCATTCCTTTGCTTGACACTGAGAAAACCTGTACGCCTTCCTGACTGAAGAGAACCGTGTGGTTTATGAACAGCAATCTAGTTGGAAGGAGGAGTGTGTTAGGACTTTCTTACAGTTGTATATGTACACCAAAGCCACTGGATTTACTCATCTGGGATATTACTGATTTGAAAATTCAGCCAAGTCTTCTTAGGATGACTTTTTAGAAATAGCTATATTGAGGTATAATTTACATGCCATAAAATTCACATTATAAGTGTACAATGCAAAAGTTTTAATAAATTTATAGGGTTGTAGAATTATTACTGAAATCCAGTTTTAGAACATTTCCATCACCTCCAAAACTTCCCTCCTGTCTGTTTACATTTAATCTGAACTCCCACCTCCAGCCCAAGGCAACGATTGATCTGATTTTCATCTCTATAAATTTGCCCTTTCTCTGAATTTTGTATAAATTATACAATATGTGATCTCTTGTGTGTATCAGTACTTCATTTCTTTTACTGATAAATCGTATTTCTTTTTTTATAATTTCAACTTTTATTTTAGATTCAGCGGGTACATGTGTAGGTTTCTCACATGGGTATATTGTATGATCCTGAGGTTTGGGATGTGAATGATCCCATCACTCAGGTAATGAGTATCGTACCCAATAGTCAGTTTTTCAGCCTTTGCCTCCCTCCCTCCCTCCTTCCCTGCTCTAGTAGTCCCCAGTGCCTATTGTTGCTATCTTTATGTCCATGGATATGGACTGCTAATGTTTACCTCTCACTTACAAGTGATTACATGTGGTATTTGGTTTCCTATTCCTCTTTTAATTCACTTAGGATGATGGCCTCCAGCTTCATCCATGTTGCTGCAAAGGACATGATTTTATTCTTTTTATGGCTGCATAGTATTCCATGGTATATACGTACCACGTTTTCTTTTTCCGATCCATGATTGATGGACACCTAGGTTGATTCCATGTTTTTGCTATTGTGAATAGAGCTGTGATGAACATATGAGTGCATATGTGTGTTTTGCAGGATGAGTTATTTTCTTTTGTATATATACCCAGTAATAGAATTGCTAGGTCAAAAGGTAGCTCTGTTTTAAGTTCTCTCAGAAACCTCCAAACTGCTTTCCACGCAGGCTGAACTAATTTACATTCCCACCAACAATGTTCCTTTTTTGCCACAGCTTCAGCAGCATCTGTTATTTTTTGACTTTTTCATAATTGCCGTTCTGACTGCTGTGAGATGGTATCTCATTGTGTTTTCATTTGCATTTCGCTGATTATTAGTGATGATGAGTAGTTTTTCATATGCTTGTTGTCAACTTGTATGCCTTCTTTTGAGAAGTGTTCATGTCATTTGCACATTTATAAATGTGGTTATTTGTTTATTTGCTTGGTGATTTGTTTACCTTCCCTATAGATTCTGGCTACTAGACCTTTGTTGGATGCATAGTTTGTCAATATTTTCCCCCATTCTGTAGGTTGTCTGTTTACTCTGTTGCTGTGCAGAAGCTCTTCAATTTAATTAGGTCCCACTTGTCAATTTTTTGCTTTGTTGCAGTTGCTTTTGGTAACTTAGCCAAAAATTCCGTGCCAAGATTGAGGTCAAGAAGGGTATTTCCTAGGTTTTCTTCTGGATTTTCATAGTTTGAGGCCTTACATTTCAGTCTTTAATCCATATTAGTTAATCTTTGTATATGGTGAAAAGCAGGAGTCCAGTTTCATTCTCCTGCATATGGCTAGCCACTGAATAGTATTTCATTTTATATATATATATATATATACATATATATATATGTGTATATATATATACACATATATATATACATATATCTGTGTATATATATATACACATATATATATGTATATATATATACACATATATATATGTATATATATATATATATCTATCTCACATTTTTAAATCCATTCATTTGTCAGTGAACATTTGGGTTACTTTAATCTTTTGGCTATTGTAAATAATGCTGCTGTGAACATGGCTGTACAAATATCTTTACAGGAGCCTGCATTAGCTTCTTTTCAGTATATCCAGCAGTGGAATTGCTGTACTAGGCAAGAATTTTTGAGTAAGATCTCAAAAGCACAGGCAACCAAAGCACAAAAATAGACAAATGGACAAATGTGATTACATCAAGCTGAAAAGCTTCTGCACAGCTAAGGTAAATAAAGAGACAACCTACAGAATGAGAGAAAGTATTTGCAAACTATGCCTCTGACAAGGAGTTAATATCCAGAATACATAAGAAACTCATTTCAATAGCAAACAACAACAACAACAATAACAAATAATCCAATTTAAAGTGGTCAAACATAGACCAATGGAACAGAATAGAGAACACAGAAATAAGACCTCACACCTCACACCTACAACTATCTGATCTTTGACAAACCTGACAAAAGCAAGCAATGGGGAAAGGATTCCCTATTTAATAAATGGTGCTGGGATAACTGGCTAGCCATATGCAGAAAATTGAAATCGGAACCCTTCCTTATACCGTATACAAAATTTAGCTCAAGATGAATTAAAGACTTAAATGTAAAACCCAAAGCTATAAAAACCTTAGAAGAAAACCTAGGCAGTACCATTCAGGACATAGGCACGGGCAAAGATTTTGTGATGAAGATGCCAAAAGCAATTGTAACAAAAGTAAAAATTGACAAATGGGATCTAATTAAACTTAAGAGATTCTTCACAGCAAAAGAAACCATCAACAGAATAAACAGACAACCTGAAGAATGGGAGTAAAGTTTTGCAATCTGCCCATTTGACAAATGTCTAATATCCAGAATTTACAAGGAACTTAAACAAATTTACAAGAAAAAGCAAACAACTCCATTAAATAGTGGACTAAGGACATGAACAAACACTTTTCAAAAGAAGATATACATGTGGCTGACAATTATATGGAGAAAAAGCTCAACGTTGGCCAGGTGCGACGGCGCACGCCTGTAATCCCAGCACTTTCGGAGGCCGAGGCGGGCAGATCACGAGGTCAACAGATCGAGACCATCCTGGCCAAGATGGTGAAACCCCATCTCTACGAAAAATACAAAAATAAGCTGGGCATGGTGGCAAGCGCCTGTAATCCCAGCTACTCCGGAGGCTGAGGCTTAAACTTGGGAGGTGGAGGTGGTAGTGAGCCAAGATTGCGCCACTGTGCTCCAGAGTGAAACCCTGTTCCAAAATAAATAAATAAATAAAAGCTCAACATCACTGATCATTAGAGAAACACAAATCAAAACCACAACGAGATATCATCTCATACCAGTCAGCATGGCTACTATTAAAAAGTCCAAAAACAACAGATACTTGCAAGTTTGCAGAGAAATGGGAACGCTTATACACTGTTGGTGAGAGTGTAAATTAGTTCAACCACTACAGAAGACAGTGTGGCCATTCCTCAAAGACCTAAAAACAGAAATACCATTTGACCCAGCAATTCCATTACTGGGTATATTCCCAAAGGAATAGAAATTTTTCTATTATGAAGACACATGCATACATATGTCCATTGCAGCACTTTTTATAATAGCAAAGACATGGAGTCAACATAAATGCCCATCAATGATAGACTGGATAAAGAAAATGTGGTACATATATACCATGGAATACTATGCAGCCATAAAAAGAATGAAATTATGTTATTTGTAGGGACATGGATAAAGCTGGAGGTCATTATCTTTAGCAAACTAATGCAGGAACAGAAAACCAAATATGCCACGTTCTCACTTATAAGTGGGAGCTAAATGATGAGAACTCATGAACACAAAGAAGGTAACAACAGGCACTTGAGGGTGGGAGGAGATAGAGGAGCAGAAAATAACTATTAGGTACTAAGCTTAGTACCCGGGTGATGATAAAATAATCTGTACAACACATCCCTGGGACACACATGACACACATTTACCTATGTAACCAACCTGCACGTGTACCCCTCAACTTAAAAATTAAATAAAAAATAGTCAAAAGACCCGAATACACATTTCTCTGAAGAAAACATACAAATGACCAAGAGATACATAAAAAATGTTCAACATCACTAATCATCAGGGAAATGCAAATCAAAACCACAATGAGATATCACCTTACCCTTATTAGAATGGTTGTTATCAAAAAGAGAAAAACTAAATGCTGGTAAGGATGCAGAGAAAAGGGAACTCTTACATGCTGTTGGTAGGAATGTAAATTCGTACAACCATTATGGAAAACTAAAATATGGGGTCTGAGTGCTCTCCGGTTCCCAAACTTCTCCAGCAATAACCTAGCAGGGAGAAGTTTTCTGTAAATGTTAAGATGAATGAATCCACTAACTGGGGAAGAGACCTATTGGAGGTGTGACCCACTGACTTTATCTCCACAGTGGATTATCCCCAACATGACTCAGCCAGACAGGATGAAAAACAGCCTTGGAGAAGGACTTGGCAAGTTTCTCTGCCACTAACTTACTGTGAGATCCCAGGCAAAGTCTTTTCCCTCTCTAAGCCTCAGCTACTGCAACTAAGAAAGGAGAGTGTTACAGTGGAGAGTCTTTAAGGTTCCTCCTACTTCTGTTTATAAGGAATAATAACAACATTAAATACCATTTCTGTGTCAGAACTTGAGTTGGGTACTATGAATACTTATATGTGTATATAAATACATATATATATCTCTCCATTTTACAAAGCAGAGACAGACTTAGTGGGGAGAACTGGCTGACCTGAAGTCGCATAGCAGGGGAGAAGGAAATGATGTGTGCCCACACCTACTCGAGTGGATGACAGTACAGGAGACTATTGCTGGACACTCTGTTCTGTACCATTCAGCCTTTTGTACTATATGTCTGTTTGCTTTTAGCCCCAGTGGTCCTTGAGCTCTAGCCTTGGAACCCTGGAGGCACGGGTTTAACCATCCCCTATGAGAATTTTCTAATGTAAATAGCCAGTTAGTGACCAGGTAGGGACCAGATACGAAAAAAGAGGATTAAGAGTAGAGACAGAATGCAATGCTCTCTTCCTCTTCTCTTGCTTTTTGAGAAGTCTGTCCATCTCTGAAGGTCCAGAAGCTTCACTTCCTCTGGAAACCCTCCCAGTCTTAAACCTTGTTCCAGAGGATTTGGTGCTATTTTCCTAAGAGTTCCCATGTAGGAGAAGCACTCATGCCAATCAGCCTCGAAGGAAGACAGGGAAGACATCTATCTCATAATCTCCACATTTTTCTCCTAGTGTTGCTAGTTTACCATACTTGGGAAATGCTTATTGAGCAACTGGTTGCAGAGTATGTGGTTCCACTGTAGAAGCCCTGGGTGGAATGACAGTCAGCCAGATATAGTGGGTATTTTACTTCTATTTTTGGTCACCAATTCTTTTCCTGTGCTTGGAAATACACTATCTTATGAGGCAGAGCCTACCTGCCACCAGAGAAGCTGAAAAGGCACTTCCTCACTACCCAAACTTCTTTGAAACTAGGACTTTGGGCACATGACCAGACTCCACCAGTTACATTAATATATCCCTTGGAATCAGGAGTTAATGCTTAAGGAAGCAAGGAATGCATGGAACCTATTCTGCTGATGCGTGAATGCAGCTGCAGATGGGACAATCTGGTTTCCAGAGGCAATGAAAGTGTCCAGTCTGCCACTACAAATGGTGGCATCCAGTTTCTAGTGCTGTTGGGAACAGTGTTTCCTCTTGGAAACTTCTGAGGTGAGATTTTGGGTGTCATTCCTGGCTATGTTGCTTCTGTACCTGGTTCTCCAGCTCTTTCGGACTCTGTGAACTATCTACTACCTGCTGAGCAAATTCCTTTCTACTTAAATCAGCCAGAACTTATTTCTATTGCTTATAACCAAGAACTGACACGTTGGGGATTCTACTCCTGGTTCTGCCATTGACTTGTTTTGTCCTCTAAAGTAAATTGTGCACGCTTGCTTGGCCTCATTTTTATCCTCTGTTCACAATGGCATTGCCAAATTGCAGATTCCACCTGTCTTACTTAAAGGAGAAGGGGATGTGATTGTTTTGACATCTATCATTGGTTGATATGAAGAAACAGGTACATGAGGATCTGTCAGAGCTCATCAATGTGTTGTCATTTTGCGCCATGGCTTCTAGGAAGGTCAAGATTTTTGGCTACATTGCAATAGCTTTATCTTGACTTGCTCTTCTGATACAAGTGCTATTCCATTATTACTGAGTACTTTTTCCTTTGAACTGATTCACAGTGTTTATTATAGCTAAACCATTTATTCTAATGTAGTGACATGCTTGGTGGTCTATCCAGCATCAGTTTTACCCCTCATCCAAGATACAGAAGCTATTCAATTAGGTGGGGTTGACATAATCTTACATCCAAGAATGGGCCCCTATTTGGCCTAAGCCAGTTAGCACAAACTCATATCCTAGGACACAATGATTGGTTCTGAAATGGACATGCACCCAAATTAGAGTGAACATCAACTTTTGTTCAGTGGTTGTTGCCAAAGGTAGTCACCCTGTGATCAGTAGCGTCAAGCTTAATATAGAGTGGCTTTGTGGAAGGCAGAATGGAGAGATGGAAAGAAGCTGGATCCTTGGTGACATCATTAAGCAGCTGGACTTGTTTAGCATTCATCTGCACCCCACTGTACTTCTGGATTCCTTTTCAATTAAACAAGCTGATTAATTCTTGTTACTAAAGCAATTTGAGTTGGATTTTCTGTTACTTGCAATCAAAAGCATCCTAACAAAAACATCTGTGAAATCTCAAGATGTTCGGAGAAAGAAGTGAAATTAATTAATGAATAAATGTTTTGGGAGGCCCACAGATAGCTAAAACTAATATATGCTCCCTACCAAAGCTTGCTTCTTCTCCTGTGTTCCTCCATCTCAGGAAATGGCTACAACATTCACTCAGTTGCCCAAGCCAGAAATAAACATGGAAGTCATGCTAGACTCCTTTCTCTCCCTGACCTCTATTCAAATCAGTTATCATAACATCTGCTTTCTACCTCTTTGTTATCTCTGTAATCTGCCCTCGTCTCTCCAATTCATTGCCACTGCTCTAGTCCTAATACCATAGTCCGCAAGAACCTCCATGATTTGGCTTCTGTTCCCCTTGCATCTCATCCTCCTCTCCTGCCCCTGAATTCTCTATTCTCACTATGCCGAACTGTTCCCTGCACAAAATTTGGCAATTTCATTTGTTCCCTTGTAGAAGGTCAGCTCTATGAGTGAAGGGACCATGTCCAGTTGTTCACTTCTGAATTCCCAGCATGCAACAACGTACTTGTTACATACTAGGAGCTTAATAATGTTCGTGGAATTAATGAATGAATAAAAGAATGAACCTTTCAGCCTTGCTCAAGATAACCCCTATGTCTGAGACACTCTTTTCTGATGCTGTCTCCTCTTTGACTAATTCTTTGTCCTTCTAGACTAAGCTTGGGTATTACCCTGTCTGGAAAGCCTGCCCTGACCCCCAGGCTGGATTCCTTGAACATCTGGGGCTCCTACAGATCCCTGTGTTTGCTTTTGTTCTAGTATTGGTCACATTGTATTGTCATTACTTCAACATCTGTATCACCAAGTAGTGTGATTTCGGTGTTCCTGGAAGTCAGAAGCTAGCTAGATCACGTTATCTGTTTTATTCATAGGGCGTAGCATAGGGTCAGGTACAGAGAACCTGTGATGAAAGTTTGTTGAATGAATAAATGAAAGATGTGCACGTGAGCCAAGAATGGAGCATTTGTGTTTGTTCATTCCTACCCACTAACACCTCAGCAAGGCCCCACCTTCTCCCTTCTCTTGTCTTCTTCAAGTCTGGCTCCAAACACCTCTACTCTTTGCCCCAGGCTGTACCGGTTCTACTCAACCTGAAAGAAAGCTCACATTTCTCATGGACACTCCCTCCTTCCATTTCACTTGTTTCTCCCTGTCATCCATCTTCCTCTTCAGCCAGCACTCTCCTCACACAGAGCACTCTCATGTCCTCCTGCTCAGGACTCAGGATGAGACCCCTTTCTTCCCCCTTCTCTCCTTTTCTCCTCTTTGATAACGGTAGAGCACTCTGGTTCTGCAAGGCCTGGCATCAAAAGTATTTCAGACTCTTTGTGTTCCACTGCCTGTGCATTCTTCTGTCTGTCTGTCCCATTGTTTGTGTATCCCAGTGTCTTTGTGTTCCAGTGTCTGAGTATCAGTGTTTGAGCATATCCCAGTGACTGTGTCCAAGTGTCAGTATGTTTTTGCTTCTGTGCATCCTAGTGTCTTTATATCCTCGTGTCTTTGAGTTCTAGTGTCTCAGTGTCCCAGTGACTGTATGAGCTACCTTTTCTCTATGCCAAAGTGTCTATGTATCTTAGGGTTAGGTCAGTGTCTGTATATTTACCTCTATGTGTAGGGGGCAATGTCTCTGTGCCCCAGTGTCTGTGATGTCCCAGTGACTGTACTGGACAGTGTTCGAGTGTCTCAACGTCTGTGTATATATTTCGGTGTCTTTGTTTTTCCAGTTTCAATATGTCCCAGTGGCTGTGCATCTCAATGTCTACGTTTCCTAGTGTTTGTGTGTTGTAGGGTCTGGGGTATGTTCCAATGACTGTGTGTCCCAGTCTGTGTGTTCCAGTGTCTGCATATCTCAGTGTCTGTGTGTCCCAGTGTTTGTGTGTGCTACAGTGTCTGTGTGTGTCTGTTAACCATGTGTGGCTGGGTTTATATGTTCCAGTCAATATGTTCCATTATCTGTATCTCCTAACTTGTTTCTCAGTGTCTGTGCCTCCATATATCTGTATGTGACAGTGTTATTTCCCAGTGACTGTATGTCCACGTGTCTGAGTGTCTTCATGTGTGTGCAAGTCCAAGTGTGTGTGTGTGTGTGTGTGTCAGTTTCTGTGTCCCAGAGCCTGTGTATCTTAGTGTCTGTGTGCCACATTATTTGTGCATCCCAGCACCCATGTTTTCTAGTGTTTGTGTGTCACAGAGTCTGTGAACATTTCTATGTTGGTGTGTCCCAATGTCTGTGTACCCTGTGTGTGTATGTGTGTGTGGATCATTATCTGTGTGTCCCAGTGCCTGTATATCTCACTGCCCGTGTCCTAGTGTCTGAGTGTCTCAATGACTGTAGATCCCCATGTCTCTGTATATTCCAGTGTCTATGTGTCTTAAGGGCTACGTATGTGTCTCAGTGTCTGTGTATGCCAATTTCTCCTTCTGTAGATGAGTGCACTAGAGTTTGTGTGCCCCCAGCATCCGTGTGGCTGCATGTGGGCTGTGTATCTGAGTTTCAGTGTTTCTGTATACCTCAGTGTCTGTATCTCAGTCTGTGTGTCCTAGTGTCTGTATGTCTCAATGTCTGTGTATTCCCATGTTTGTAACTTCCAGTGTCTATGTGTCCTGGAGTCTGTGCATGTCCCAATGACTGCTCCAGTTAGTGTCTGTGTTGATATCTGTATGTCCCAGTGTCTGTGTGTCCTACATAGACCGAGTCTCGCTCTATATATACCAGATGTATATCTCCCAATGTTGATTTAACTCCATGTCTTTAAGTGGCAGTGTCTCTGCATCCCAGTGTCTGTGTGTGTCTCAGTGTCAATGTTGCTAAGTGTCAGTGTTCCGGTGTCTGTTTGTCCCAGTGCCTCTATATATCAGTGTCGGTGTACCCCGGTGTCTGTGTTTTAGGTGTCTCTCTCATGCCCCTCTGTGTGTCTCAGGGTCTTTGTATCTCAGTGTCTGTGTGTGCTAGCATCTTTATGCTCAAGACTCTGTATATCTCTTTTTTTTGAGACATTTTAACAATATTGAGCCTTCCGATCCATTAACGTGGAATATATTTCCATTTTTTAATAACTTCTTCAACATCTTACATCAATGTTTTATAGTTTTCATTGCAGAGATCTTTCACTTCTTTAGTTAACTTAATTCCTAGGTATTTTATTTGTAGCTACTGTAAATGGGATTACTATCCTAATTTCTTTTTAAGATTGTCTGCAATTGCCATATAAAAATGCTACTGATTTTTGTATGTTGGTTTTGTATTCTGAAAATTCACTGAATTTATCATGTCTAATACTTTGCTTGTGGAGTCTTTAGGTTTCTCCAAATGTAAAATCCTATTATCTGCAAACAAGGGTAATTTGACTTCTTCCTTTCCCATTTGGATACTTTTCATTTCTTTCTCTTGTCTACTTGCTCTAGCTGGGACTTCCAGTACTATGTTGTATAACTGTGGTGAAAGTGGGCATGCTTGTTGTGTTCCAGAATTTAGAGGAAAGGCTTTCAGTTTTTCCCCATTTAGAATGATACTAGCTGTGGGTCTGCCATATATGGCTTTTATTATGTTGAGGTATGTTCCTTCTATAACCAGTTTTTGGAGGGTTTTTATCATGAAGGCATGTTGAATTTCATCAATGCTTTTTCAACATCAATTGAAATGATTATATGGTTTTATCCTTCATTTGGTGGATAGTAACGTATCACATAGATCGATTTGCATACGTTGAACCATACTTGCATCCCTGGGATAAATCCTACTTGGTGATGATGAATGATCTTTTCCATGTGTTGTTGAATTCAGTTTACTAGTATTTTGTTGAGGATTTGCATCCATACTCATCAGAGTTGTTGGCCTATGGTTTTCTCTCTCTCTCTCTCTCTCTCTCTCTCTTTTTTGATGTGTCTTTGGTTTTGCTATCAGGGCAATACTGGCCTCATAGAATGAGTTTGGAAGTATTCCCTCCTCCTCTATTTTTTGGAATAATTTGAGTAGGATTGATATTAGTTCTTTAAATGTTTGGTAGAATTCACCAGTGAAGCCATCGGGTCCTGGGCTTTTCTTTACTGGGAGACTTTTTATTCAATCCTGTTAATAGTTATTGGTTTGCTCACGTTTTGGATTTCTTCATGATTCAATCTTGGTAGGTTGTATGTGTCTAGGAATTTGTTCATTTCTTCTAGATTTTCCAATTTATTGGCATACAGCTGCCCATAATAGCCACTAATGATCCTTTGAATTTTTGCAGTATCATTCTGTAATGTCTCTTTTTTCTCCTATTTTATTTATTTGGATAATTTCTCTTTTTTCTTAGTCTGGCTAAAGGTTTGTCAATTTTGTTGAACTTTTCAAAAAAACAACTTTTTGTTTCATTGATATTTTGTATTGTTTTCTTTATTGTAATTTTCCTTATTTCTACTCTGATCTTTATTATTTCTTTTCTTTTACTAATTTTGGGTTTGGTTTGCTCTTGCTTTTCTAGTTCCTTCAGATGCATCATTAGGTTAAGTTTTTCTTCTTCTTTAATGTAGGCATTTATAGCTATAAATTTCCCTCTGAGTACTGCTTTTGCTATATCCCATAGGTTTTGTGATGTTGTGTTCCCATTATCTTTTCTTTCAAGAAAAGTTTTAATTTCCTTCTTAATTTCTTCATTGATCCATTGGTCATTCAGGAGCATATTGTTTAGTTTCCATATTTGCCAAACTTTCTCTTGCTATTGATTTAGAAATCAATAGTTTTACTTCATTGTGATCAAATAAGATCCTTGATGTTTTTTCAGTTTTTTTGAATGTTTTAAGCCTTGTTTTGTGACCTAACATATGGTCTTTCCTTTAAAATGATCCAGGTGCTAAGAAAAATAATGTGTATTCTGCAGCCATTGGATGAAACATTCTGTAAATATGTATCAGGTCCATTTACTCTATAGTGCAGATTAAGTCTGAGTTTGTTAATTTTGTCTGGAAGATCTGTCCAATACTAAAAGTGGATGTTGCAGTCTCCACCTCTTATTCTGTTGGAGTCTATCTCTGTCTTTGGTTGTAATACTTACTTTATATATCTGGGTATTCCAGTGTTGGATGCATATGTATTTAAAATTGTCATAGATCTTCTTGCTGAATTGATCCCTTTATCATTATATAGTGAAACTCTGTCTCTTCTTCTAGTTTTTGCCTTGAAATCTATTTTTTTCTGATAAAAGTACCGCTACTCCTACTCTTTTTGGGTTTCCATTGTCATCGAATATCTTTTTCCATCCCATTATTTGCAGTCTATGTGTGTCTTGATAGGTGAAGTGTGCTTCTTGTAGGCACCAGATCAATGGATCTTGTTTTTTTTTTTTTTTAATCTATTCAGCCACTCTATGTCTTTTGATTGGAGTGTTTAGCCCGTTTGTATTCAATGTTATTATTGATAAGGACTTACTCCTGGCATTTTGTTACTGGTTTTCCTATTTTCTGTGGTCTGCTCTTCCTTCTTTTTTTCCTTTCTGTCCTCCTTTTAGCAAAGATGATTTTCTTTGGTGATATGATTTAGTTTCTTACATTTTTGTTTTCTGTGTATCTGTTGTATGTTTTTTGCTTTGAGGTTACCATGAGGCTTGTAAATACTATCTTATAACCCTGAGGATTTTTTTTTTTTTTGGTGTGGTCTTCTCTTCTTTCTCCTTCCTGTCTTCCTTTTAGTGAAGATGATTTTCTATAATGATATGATTTAGTTTCTTTGTTTTTATTTTTTGTGTGTCTGTTGCACGTTTCTCGGTTTGAGGTTACTATGAGGCTTTCAAATACTATCTTATAACACATTATTTTAAGCTGATAACAACACTGTTTGCACAAACAAACAAGCATAAAGAAAATTATTAAAGACTTTTCACCTTAACTTCCTCTCCTCATTTTCTAATTTTTTTGTTGTCACTATTTAGGTCTTATTGTACTATGTCTTTAAAAGTTGTTGTAGTTAGTATTTTTGATTGGTCCATCATTTAGTCTTCCTACTTAGGATAAGAGTAGTTTACACACCACAGTTACAGTGTTATATTCTGTGTTTTTTTGTGTACCTTCAGGTGATTATTTATTGCTCAGTAATATCCTTTTCTTTCTGATTGAAGTACTCCCTTTAACACTTCTTGTAGGAAGGGTCTGGTATGTAATCCTTGAGCTTTTGTTTGCCTGGGAAAGTCTTTATTTCTTCACATTTGAAGGATATTTTCGTGTGATTTACTTTTCTAGGGTAAAAGTATTTTTCCTTTTGTATTTTAAATATGCCATGCCACTCTCTCTTGGCCTTTATGGTTGGTTTCCACTGAAAAGTCTGCTGTCAGACACATTGGAGATTCATTGTCTGTTATTTATTTCACTGTTTTTAGGATGCTTTCTTTAACCTTGACTTTTGGGAGTTTGATTATTAAATACCTTGAGGTAATCTTCTTTGGGTTAAATCTGCTTGGCGTTCTATAACCTTTTTGTACTTGAATGTTGATATCTTTCTCTAAGTTTGGGAAGTTCTCTGTTATTATCCCTTTGAATAAATTCTCTACCCCTGTCTCTTTCTCTACCTCCTCTTTAAGGCCAATACCCTTAGATTTGCCCTATTGAAACTATTTTCTAGATTCTGCAGGCATGCTTCATTGTTTTTAATTCTTTTTTCTTTTGCCTCTGACTGTGAATTTTCAAATAGCTTGTCTTGAAGCTCACTTATTCTGTCTTCTGCTTGATCATTTCTGCTATTAAAAGACTTTGAGGCATTCTTCAATGTATCAATAGCATTTTTCAACCCCAGAATTTTTGTTTCATTATTTTAAGTTATTTCAATCTCTTAGAATTCTGAATTCCTTCTCTGTATTAGCTTGAATTTGAGTTTTCTTAACACAGCTATTTTGAATTCTCTTTGATATCACATTTCTTTAATATATGAAAGGTCACACATCTCTATTTCTCCAGGATTGGTCCTTGGTGCCTTATTTAGTTCATTTGGTGAGGTCATGCTCTTCTCGATAGTCTTGAGACTTGTTGATGTTTGCCTGTGCTTGGGAATTGAAGAGTTAGGTATTTAGTCTAGTCTTCACAATCTGGGCCTGTTTGTACCTATCCTTCTTGGGAAGGCTTTCCAGATATTGGAAAAGACTTGGGTGTTGTGATCTAAGCTGTATGTGCATCAGGGGCACCCAAAGCCCAGTAATGCTGTGGTTCTTGCAGACTTTTAGAGGTATTGTCTTGAAGGTCTTGGACAAGATCTGGAAGAATCCTTTGGATTTCCAGGCAGAGACTCTTTTTTCTCTTCTTTCTCTTTCTCCCAAACAAATAAATCTGTTATTAGCCACCTGGAGCTCTGGGTGGAATGAAACAAGCACCCCTGTGGCCAGCACTATTAAAACTGCACTGTGTCAGACTTGAAGCCAGCACAGCACTGGGCCTCGCCCAAGTCTTGGCATAACCACTCTCTGGCTACCACCTATGTTTGCTCAAGACCCTGGGGCTCTATAATCAGCAGGTGGCAAAGTCAGTCAGGCTTATGTCCTTCCCTTCAGGGCAGTGAGTTCCCCTCAGGCCTCAAGCAGGTCCAGAGATGTCATCCAGGTACTAGATACTGGAGTCAAAAACCTTAGAAATCTACCTGGTATTCTATTTTACTGCGGCTGAGCTGAAACTTAATCCACAAGACACAATCCTTCCACTCTTTCCTCACTTTTCTAAAGGCAGAGGAGCCTCCACCCCATGGCCACTGCCACCGCAGGCTCACAGGGAGTACTGCCAGGCTACCACTGATGTGCCCTTAAGAATTCAGGGCTCTTCAGTCAGCTTGTGTTGGATGTTGCCTGGCCTGGGACTCACCATTTGGGGCAGTGGGCTCCCCTCTGCCCTAGGGCTGGTGGAAAAATGTAATCCAAGATCCAGTACCTGGAATCGGTGACCCCAAGAGTCCTCTTCATGCTCTACCCTGCAAGGTTGAGCTGGTACCTAAGGTGCAAGACAAAGTCCCCTTTACTTTTCCTTCCAGTGGAAGGAGTCTTGCCGCATAGCCATCACAGCTGGGAATGTGTTGAGTCTCATCTGAAGCCAGCAAGTCTCAGAGTCCCAAGGCTTTTGACATAGTATCTGGGTATCACTGCTAGTTATTCAGGGACCAAGGGCTCTTCAGTTAGCAGGTAGGGAATCTTGCCACAGCTGGGTCCTTCCCTTCAATGCAGCAGGTTCCCTTCTTGCCCAGGGTGTGTCTACAAATGGCATCTGGGAACTGGGGCCTAGAAAGGGGGCCTCACAACTCTGACCAGTGCCCTGTCCCGTTGTAGCTTAGGTGGTTTCCAAGATGCAAGACAAAGTCCTCTCCACTCTTCTCTCTTCTCGCCTCAAGTGGAAGGAAGAAGTCTCTTTTGGAGCTGCCAACTGTGCAGCCTGGGGTTAGGGGAGGTGTTGCGCCAGTACTCCCTTTGCCACCCTGGCTACTGTCTCAGTCAGTTGAGTGCCCTCCCCTCCCCAGTCCACTGTCTCAGAGCCCAGTTCAGCACTAGGACTTGCTTAGGAGTTGCAGTCCTTGTGTCCTAGACTGCATTTCATGTTTATTTGCGGCCCCAGAGCACTTTGGCCCAAGGTGGTGTGGCTTGTGGGAACTCAAATTTCAATGCTGGGATGAGCAATTCCCCTCTGGCTAGGGCTGGTTTAAACGCTCCCTCTGTATGCAGGCGTCAGCCGACTTCCTTATTTTGCTTTCTGCTGTGACAGGACAGCACTGAGTTCAATGCCTCACTTCAATTGCTGTGCTTTCCCTCTCCCAAGTAGTCAGATTCTCTCTCCACATCCCTCAGCCTCTGCTAGGGGATGGGGAGGTGGTGTTGGTGATTCAAGACTGTTTTTCCTACCCTTCAGTGCCTCTTTCAGTGATATGAAGTTAAAACCAGGTACTGTGAGTGCTCATCTGATTTTTTGTTCTTATGAAGCAGCTTTTTTTGTGTAGATAGTTGTTTAATTTGTGTCCTTGTGAGGAAGGCAGGGGATGATAGGCGGAGTCTTCTATTACGCCATCTTACATTGCCTCCCTCTGCATTCTTCTGTCTGGGTGTCTCTGAGGCTCTGTGTTCCAGGGTCTGTGTGTTCACAAATCTGCATATGCCTCTTTCCATATGCCCTGTGTTAGTGAGTCCCTGAGTCTGTGCATTTCTGGAACTTTGCTTTCCATGTCTGTGTCTCTGTGTTTCTGTATTTATCCTCTTCTCCATCTATTTTCCCCAGTTTTTGTCAATTATCTCTGTATTATTGTTTCTTTATGTTACTGTGGCTGTGTCTTAAGTTGTTCTGTGATTCAATCCCTCTCTTTTTCAGTTCCTGTGTCTTTTTCTCTGGGTTCCCATGACTGCTGACATTTCGATGAGTCCGTTTGTCAGGGTGTCTTTCTGCATCTGTTTCTCTTTCTGTGTCACTCTGCCCCTGGTTTTGTTTTGGTCTGGCTCACCTCCTCTGTGTTCCTGCCTCTCTGTTTGCGTCTGGTGTCTGGTTCCATATCTTTATATCTTTAAGCCACTATCTCTGTGTACTTGGGTCTGATTCCCAGTTCCCATGCCTTCTGTTGTGGCCTTGGTTGTCTATTTGCGTGTAACTTTTTCTGGTGTTGCCAGGTGCGTTTCGGTTCTGTGTCTTTGCATCCTTCCTTGCTTCTCTGCATATACTTCTTTGTCACATGTTTATGCCCATTTGCTTATATTCTGTCTGTCTGTTTCTATGTGTTTAGGTTTCCTTGTTCCTGTTTCTATCTTACCAGACATGTCCCTGTGTTTCCGTCTCTGTGTCTAGCCTGTGTCCGTATGACTGTGTTTGTGGGTTCACATCCCTATGTCTACTTGTTCTGGGTTCTCTGTCTCTGAATTCCCAATGTCCCTGTCACTATGTCACAATGTCCCCATTTTAGCTGGGTCTGCACCTTGACTCTCCTTATGTCTCTGGCCTGAACCTTATCTCTTTTCTTGTAACTGCAAAGTGTCTGAGTCTCCATGTCTTTATCTGTGGATCTGTGAACATATGAGTCTGTGCTCCTGTCTCACTCTTAGTGTATTCCTCTGCCTATGTCCCTATCTTTGTCACCAAGCCTGGGTCTCTGTAACATCTCTGTTTCGATATCTTTATATGTCTCTGGCCCTGTGTTTCTGTGTTCTCTTCCTATTCCCTGCCTCATGTTTGCAAATCAGCATGTCAGTGTATGTCTGAGTTTCTACCCTTCTGACCTTGGACTGTGGTTACCTATGTCCCCATGTCTCTGTGTGTTTTGATACCTCTGCTCCTGTGTCTGGATCTCTGTGTTTATCTATCTCTTAGCTTGTATATAGTTATATAGCAGTGTCTTTACATTACTCATTGTGTGTCTGTACCTAAGTGGCCTTGTTTTTCACTCCTCACCTCTTTGTGACAGGGACAGTAACTGAAAACCACAAAGACACAGAGGCTCAGCAAGAGAGCATCTCTTCATTTTTCTCTGAGTTCATGTCCCTGATGCTGCCACTCTGGCTCCCTGCCCCCATCTTTTTATGTCTCTATACCCCTATGTCCATGTTTGTTTTGTGATTCCCGTGTTTCCATAAGTGTCTGTCCCTCTGTTCTCCATCCATATCTGTGTCCTTGCCACTGGTTTTCTGGGTGTGATCCTGTGTCTTTGGTTGTGAGTGTGTATATAGGTGTGTCTACTGCTATGTTATGGGATCCTTTTTTGTTAATTAATTCATTCATTCTTTTAACAAATATTTACTAAGCACCTATTATGTGAGAGGCACTGGGGCTACATGGGTAATTCAGAAAAGGTCCTTGCCCTCAAAGAGCTCACAGTCTAAGTCAGGCATCCAAGACAAGTTAACATGATTACTACACAGTATAAGTGCTGTGAGCTTGGAGGGCGGGGGGCTATAGGAACCCAGAGGACAGGACCAAACTCAATCTAGGGAAGGCATCAGAAAAGGCCTCCTGGAGGAGCTGATAACTAGGACTTGAAAGGATGAATTACATTCACCTACAGGAACAAAGGAAGCATGTCTCATGCAGAAGGAAAAGCACATGCAATGGTGGTCCAGTGGTAGGAGTGAGCATGGTTTGTTAGGGAAACTCTGACAGCCTTAAATACATAGGAGTTAGGGAAAGTTGTGAGCAGAACTACTGACTGTTTTTTGTTTTACAAAAGTGACTTGTAAAGCTGGTGTGGATCGTGGATTTGGAGGGAGTGAGACTAGAGACATGACGAACCATGAAGATGCAGGGGTTTCTGACTCTAGGCCTCTGAGTGTCTGTGTGTTTGTATACCCTTGTATATGTGTTCCTCAGAACATGCGTGAGTCTGTGTGTCCCTGTGTGTGCTTCCATGTCCTTGGGTCTCTGTCCCTGGCTCACCCCATGTCCTGGTTTCTGGATCTCCCAAATTCAGGTCTCCTGGCTCTGGAATCAGAAGCCATCACAGGACATAGGAAAGGTAGGGGTGACCCAGAAGCTGCTCTACATGAGAGCGCTTCACCAGCCAGCAGGAAGCCCAGCGGGGCAGCAGCCTTGGCGAGTCCTTCAGCAGCCTCTTGCCTAGAATCACAGGCACATCTGGGCCACGGTGCCTTCGTAAGCGTGGCCCCATAGGTCCTGTCACCAGTCGGATGTCTGCGTGCTGGAACTGCCCTGAGGGAGAGAGACGCAGTGCTGGTCAGGGCACTGGCCTGAGTCCCTGCTCAGAGATCTACAAGGAACTTAGAGCAGGAAATCCAGAGGAATTTAAAGGAGGAGGAAGGAGGTGCAGCAAAGGACCAGAGGAGGGAAGAGGCTGGGCATTGTGGGAACTGTGCAGGAGCCAGATGGGACTGGGGTATAATATGGAAGTAGGGAGCCAAAGTGGATGGATGAAATGGCAGAGAAAGGGGGATAGCCAGGCTTGGAGGAGAAGACAGGAAAGATTAGGAAGAAGGAGACAAAAGGAGGGAGGAGGCCGAGAGGACGTAAAAATATCTATTCAACCCACTGTCACTGCTCAAACTCTTTGGTGTGAGCCTCTGCCTCAGGTTCTGCCAGCGTCTCCTGACCTACAGCCTGGCTTCCTGCAACCTACCTTCATAGCAGTCTCCAGAGGGATCTTCGTAACACCCAGATATGACTGTGTCTCTCCTCTGCTTTTAACTCTTCATGGCTCCTCATTGCTTTCAGGATAAAGCCAAATTCTTGATCGTGGCATTCAACTCTGACCAGTCAGCTCCACTTCCTCCAACTTCTGTTCCTTTCCTCCATACCCTTGTTTAGCCTTTCAGACTCAGCATGGGTGTGTGTACCTCCTCCAGGAGGTCTTTCTTGAGCTCTGAGACTGGGCAAGTTCCCCTACTCTGGTTTTCTCCAGCTCCCTGGGCAGCTTTCTGTCCAGCAATGATCCCTTCCTGTGTTCACTATCCCTATCTGAGTCTGTCCTCTCTCAAGATGAAGGGCTCCCTAAGGGAAGAGCCTGTCTCTGATTCTTCTTCCTGGTTGGGGGCATAGGTGTCTTTCACCCTGGGAGGGTCTTTTTGGGGGCTGGTGCTCCCTGGCCCCTCTCAGCCTCGGCTGGACTTACCCATCAGGCCACAGGCTGAGGGGCTGAGGCCCAAGCCATTGGCCACGTAGAACCCCAGATGGGGTAGTTGCAGGGTACTGGGATGTCTGTAGCGGTGCCGGAGGACCAGGAACTCAAGGTAGGGCCCAAGGCGGATGGTAAGGCGGGCTGCAGCAGCCACGTAGAGCTCCAGCTGGGGCCTCTTCAGCAGGGCAGGCCGGTCCCAGGACAGGCGCAAGGTACCCTCGCCTCGCAAAGATATAGAACTGCGGCTGATGGTGATAGTGTAGGCCCGGGGTTTGTCTGTAGTGACTGTGATGATCTGGAAGTAGGTGCGAGTCTGGTCCTCGTGGCCCGGCCTTGGTGGTGCGCCAAGCAGCTTCCCACTCACATGCAGCCCTGGAGGGAGGGGAGTGTGGGCCTGGAGCAGTAGCTTTTGCATGGTCATTTACATGGCCATCCACAGCATGGGCAGATGAAGTAGTTCAGATTTGTGGCTAGAAAGCCAGCTCCTGAGAGAACCACTTCCACCTTGGTCCACCTGGCTGCTCTTTCCTGAACAGTGTCTGGGGTAGGGGCATGTAGTATGTGTGCACATGCTTACCCCAGCGTGTTTGCCTGCATAGATATATGTGCTTGCCTCTGAGTGTGTAAATGCGTGTGTTCGGTTATGCTCCTATGAGTAACTCTGGGCATATCAGTACATCTGCATGTTTGGAGAAGATGGCATTTTAGAATGTGTAGTTTTGGTTGTATGTTTATGTGTGTGCCTCTGGATATGTTGGTGCTATGTCTTGATGTAATAGTGTATGTTGTGTGCACCTAGTTATGTGTTGGTCTGTACTGATGTGTATCTGGAGTGTCTGTGTGCGTTTGGATTTGTATCATTGTTTGGCTTGGTGGATACTTCCATGCATCAGTATGTTTCATATAACTAGAGTAGCAGAGTATGTTTGCCGCCTGTATGTGTTGAATTCCTGGAAATTGGGATCAACCTGGAGGTATTCAGTGCTTGTATGCTCTAGTGTGTTGCTGTGCATGCCACTGTATATATTTGGGCATGTATTGTGTGTCACCATGTGTCTAGGTGCATATGATGAGAATGTTTAGAGAAAGTTAGCCAAAATTTTAGTAGAAAAATGCCTGGGAAAGCTTCACCAGAGAATTCCTCTATACCATGACAATGCTTCTACTCATTTCTCTCATCAAACAAGGGCAATTTTTCCAGAGTTTTGATTGGAAATCATTAGGCATTTACTTTACAGTCCTGATTTGGCTCCTTCTGACTTATTTTTGCTTCCTAATATTAGAAAATCTTTAAAGGACACCAATTTTTCTTCCTTTTTTAAATAATGCATAAAAGGCTTGCATTAACATGGTTAAATTCCCAGGACCCTCAGTTCTTTAGGGATGGACTAACTGGCTGCTATCGCTGCTTACAAAAGTGTCTTGTACTTGACGGAGCTCATGTTGAGAAATAAAGTTTATGTTTTTAGTTTTTTATCTTTTAATTCCATTTTACCACAAACTTTTTGAAGTCCCATCATATTTGTGTGAGTTTACTCCATGCCCTTTTGTGTATCTATGAGTATCTTGGTGTTTGAGCGTATTCATGTGTGTTCCTTTGTGTCTTGGTGTGTTCTTGTGTGCATGTTAGTGAGGTGCATTGCTGTGTGTCTAGGGTATTAGTCCACAAATGTCTAGGGGTATTGACATGGATCTATCCAGCTGTGGTGTATGGGGCTGGAGTCCTTGGGGCTCTTACCTGCCTTTGGGTCCTCTATGAGCTGTAGCAAGTCCCCAGGGTGCCCATTCAGTGTGAAGCAGATCTTCTCTTCTGAGTGTGGGATTTGGATCACAAAGTGGGGGTCCCCATCCACTGCAAGGCAGAAGATACAACTCTAAAGTTAAAGGAATAAATGGAAAGGAGAAGGAAGGGGAGGGAAGGGAAGAGGTCATGTCTATTTCCCCGGCCCAGTCCCAGTGCACAAGCCACCCTGTACTCAAACAGGGGAGCCATGGGGTGACTGGCTTACCTGAGGAGGAGAAGGTGAAGACACTACGCAATGTGCCTGCAAAGGAGAGAGAGACTGTGTTGGGAAGGGAGTAATCGATCATATTCCTAGGAATTCTGGGACCTCCTCCCAGATAAGGGCCATATTCCTGTCAGCATTTGAGGCTTCTCTGAAATCTAGTCCCTGCCTAGCTCTCCAGTCTTTACGCTCTAGCCCAACCAAACTGTAGTTATGAGTGTCCTTCCTAGTGATCCTTTACTCCTGTTTTTCCTGCCACCTGGAGTGTTTTCCTTTCCCTTAACTATGAAGGATCAATTTCTAATTATCCTTCAAGGCCAGCCCAAATGATATTTTCTCTTGCTCTCTGCCGGTGGTAGGTAGAATTCTAAGATGGCCCCAGGATCCTTTGGTGTACACACTCTGCAAAATTCCCCAGAGTTGTGAATATGATGAAATATTCTCCCAGAAACAGTTTATTTCATGTGACCCTATCGACCTTATGAAGGGGATATTATCCAGGTGGGCCTGACCTAATCATGTAAGCCCTTAAAATTTGCATCTAGAGGTCAGAGACAGAGGAGTCAGAGAAATTTAAAGTGTGAGAAGGGTTTAGCGTTAGGGGAATGCTCCCTGGCTGCCTTTGAAGATGGAGAGGGACCACGTGACAAGGAATGCAGGAGACTTCTAAGTACTGAGAGTGGCCCCAGGTAACCTCTAGCAGCTGAGAGCGATCCCCCAGCCAACAGCCAGCAAGAAAACAGGGACCTCAGTTCCAGCAACACAAAGAACTAAATTCTGTCACCATGAATGAGTGTGGAAGAGGATGAGAGTTCAGTGTGACAGACACCTTGATTTCAGTCTTGTGAGACCCTGAGCAGAGAACGTAACTAACCTATTTCTAGCCTACTGACTTATAGAACTGTGAGATTATTAATTGGTGTTGTTTCAAGCTACTAAATTTGTGGTAAATGTTACATAACCATAGAAAACTAATACATTACCTCCTTCTGGGTTCCCGCAATGTCGGTAAGAGTCCTAATGGAATGGAAAGACCTAGGGGATCTTTGTCAGGGGAGCTCCTTGCTCACCTTTTGCTGACCCCACAGAACGTCCTTGAGATTCCATGCTGCCTCCAGCTCCTCCCAGGATCTCCTCAGAATCACCATCCCAGTTTGGACTTTCTGCCAAGCACAAAAGAAATAAGAAAATCCTTCAAATTCCCAGGGAAAAGGCTCACAATCCTTCTGACAAGGAGAGCCCTCACTGGTTTTGCAGGCTAACCTGTCCATCTCCAGGACTGGGACCTTATGCTCTCCACAGCCTCTTAGTCTTTCCAGCTCAGATACGTTCAAAGTTCTTCCTTATACCATTTATACATTCATTTGTCCATTCATTCATTCATTCAGGCATTGCTTAGGTATCAGGTATATGGTGGTGAAAAAGAGAGACGTATTTTCTGACCTGGTGAAGCTCGTAGTTTAGTAGAGGGTGGCAGACATGAATGAAATAATAATTTATCACAAATGGTGATAAATGCTATCAGAAAAAATTAATGGGGTGACTGAGGGAGTTAAACAGAGACCTGAAGTAGGCTACTTGGGGGAGGGTGGGTAAGGAGATCTGAGCTGAGATCTAAGGCATGAGCTGGAGTTTGAAGGGCGATGGAAGGGATGAGGGCAGCAGGAAGGGGCAGGACAAAGCCAGTCAGGAGATTATCAAGCAGAGAGAGAGAGAGAGAGTAGCTTGAAAAAAGTCCCTGAGTGGAGACGGGGTAGGGCGTTCATTGGAGGAGCAAAGTAGAGACCAGAGGGCTTGGAGTTAAAAGAACAGGTGGGAGAGGGTGAGGTCATAGAGGAATGGGGGTAGGGAGCAGATCACACAGAGCCTGTTGGCCATGAAGAGGACTTTTAACTTCATTTTAAGTATGATGGGAAGCTCTTGAGGGATTTTAAGTAGGGAAGGGTCATGA
This sequence comes from Cacajao melanocephalus, assembly GCA_963573385.1. Taxonomy (NCBI): domain Eukaryota; kingdom Metazoa; phylum Chordata; class Mammalia; order Primates; family Pitheciidae; genus Cacajao; species Cacajao melanocephalus. Next base: position 53,662 of record CAUYLG010074818.1, read on the forward strand.
AGTGATTTGTGTCTTTAAAGGATGCCTTTGGCTGCTGGGAGAGATTGGCCTGTAGCAGGACAGGAGAGAACGCAGGGAATCCAGTGAGGAGGCTGGAACAGTTTTCTAGGTGAGACACAGCGGTGGTCTGCTGTCGCATAGTGACAACTGAGGTGGTGGGAAGTGGATGGATTTGGTAAATATATTAGAGGTAACATTGCCAGTAATTGAGGATGGATGGGATATTGGTGTGGTGTCTGAGGAAAGATGCACGTAGAGGATGTCATACCCAAATTTGCATCCCTGTGACTTAGGCACCCTCAACTGGTTCTAACCCTGCCCTATAAGGTCACGTAGGAAATGCCACTACTTCTCTTAGGAAGGCAGGATACGGGAGTGGTGAATCACATTCCTTCTGTGACCAGATTTTATGAGTTCAACTCTCTGACTAGCTGTGTGACCTGGAGAAAGTTACTTTACCTCTCTGGGCTTCATTCTCCTCGTGTGTAAAATGAAGATGTCAGCAGTTGCTTGTGAGGATTAATTGAGACACGGGTACAATATGCAGAGCAGTACTGTGCATAGGAAGAGCTTACAAACGTTAACTTATTATTTTATAGGTTTTTTTGAAATTAAAGATAATTTTAATGATCTTCCCCAATCCTTCCACCCCTGTCATTAAGCAGGACTATTCACAGAGCTCAGAAAAACCACTAAGACCTGACTTGCCAATGATACATCCCTCCCCTGCTTGGGAAACATCAGCAGTTCTCTTGTCCAACATAATGAATGTCAAAGCTAACCCCTGGCTAATTTGTTTTTGTTCAGCCTTCCCAGTCTCAACATGCCTCCTCTCCCAAGGCCTCTAATTCCGTGTATGTATACTGAGGCCCAGAGAAGTTAAGTAACTACTCCAAAGTCCCAAAGCAAGCAAGCAAGCAAGCAAGGAAGCAGCTATTCCAGCACTGGAGTCTGCATAAGCCTTGTAGGTTCCAAGCTCCTGGTACTGTCCATTCATACCTCACCCTCATGGCTCGACCTCTTACCCGTGGCACTCACCATCTTCATCAGGAGTGAGGAAGGTATAGAATGCTGGTGGGTTCAAGGACTCCACAAACTTGGATTCCACTGTTGACTCAGACAGCAGCACTAGCTCCTCAGGGGGAAGGAGCAGACTGATGGCCTCAGGGAGGTTGCTGGAAGGCAGCAAGATTGGCAGGTTTGGAGGGCTGCCTTCTGTTGCAGGCCTGGAGCTGTTGAGTAAGCTCATTGTTGGAACTCCTGGCCTAGATGGTCCCAGAACTTGCCTGGTCTTCTGGGGACCCAGCAGCAGGTCATGCTGATGCCAGAACCTTCCAGGGGGCAGAGTGGGGGCAAAGGGCATGGGGAGGGGTTCACCAAGGACAGAGGTGATCGTGGTACTGCTGGGACCTGTGGAACTTAAGATCGTATTTGGGAATGTGCTTAGGCTCTCAGGAGGTGGGGGTCTTGGTCTGTCAGGTCTAGGAGGTAGTGGGGTTTGGGGAATATGGGGGCTTGGGGTCTCAGGCTTGGAAAGTGGTACGTTTGTGGAAATTTGGTGTGGTGGGGCACTCGGTTTAAGAGATAATGAGATGTTAGGGGTCTTGGATAAAAGGATCCCAGGTCTGGGGTGTGGCATGTTGTTTCGGGTCTTGGGAGCAGGAACCCTAGGTCTGGTGTTTGGTGGGTCCTTGGGAACCTGAAGTGTAGAGACGCCAGGTCTTGACAGTGGCAGGCCTTTAGGTGACTGTGATGTGAGTGCCCCAAGTTGGGGGTGTGATGGAGCACCAGGTTTGGAATGCAGTGGAGTAACATGTTTCACAGTGCTAGCTTTGGGCGAGGCTGGGATGCCAGGTTTCAGAGTTGGGACTTGTGTCCTGGAGTTCATGGGTAATATATCAGGATTCTGGTGTGATGGAGTGCTGGGCTTCAGAAGCAACAGAGCACCAGAATTTGAGGGTACAGGAACAGTAGGTTTTGTCCCGAGAGTTGGCTGGCCCAAGGTGCCAGAATCCTCTTGTACTTGAGTTTTGGCCTTTGGGTATGTGGGCGTCGATAGGGTATGAGGGCTCTCTCCCAGTGGCTCCAATTCTTTGGAACTGAGCATCTTCTTGGCAGAGGCTGTAGTAGTTGAGGATAAGTAGAACTTTGGTTTTACAGGCCTTGATTTGGGGGAGATAACCTTGGGCACCAAGGCTGGCTGAGCTGCGCTTACCCCTAGGCCATGCCTGCTGCTGGATGAGGGCATTATGGTGTTTGGCCCAGCTGTGGTGGAGATCTGTCTCCTGGTCTCCTCACTGGCCTCTTTGGGTTGCACCAAGACCAATGAAGTCAGAGGTGTGACAAAGTTGTATTCAAGGGACAGGTTGAGGACTTTGGCAGCCAGCAGGTGGCGAGTGGCGGTGTCACGAGCTTGGAAGCGTGCATCCAGCAGCTCTCCAATGGTGACATAGGCCCAGAGGCGGCGGATGAAGTGGGCCACGTTGGGGGCTGGCTCCCCTGGGCAACCAAAGGCCTTCTGGCTGTTGTTGGTGGCCCCTTCACTGTGGCGGGCCACAAGAAGCTGATCCTTGGGGCCACGGGCTGCCAGGTGGATGCCCAGCTCCTGTTTGCCTGGCTGCACCTGGCCTGCCACCACCAGCTCTGAGCCACCAAAGTAGTTGGGGAACACGGCCCAAGGGGAGGCCCCAACCAAGCCGCCCAGGTAGTCCAGACGCACATCTGCCAGCAGAGGCATGGAGATCTCCTCATAGAAGCCCTCCAGCTGTAGGGCCGCATCAGTGCCCTCATATATGCGCCGGGCTAGTCCCCGGTTTTCCAGGGAAAGGCGGCGCAGCAGTGTAAAGTCAGCATCATCCCCAAAGGCCAAGCTGAAAAGGGATACCCTGTGGCCTAGCGCCTGACGGACATTGGAGAGGATCATACTGGGGGTCGTCACGCCGGTTGTGGGCTCCCCATCTGTCAGGAAGATGATAAGAGGGATCCTCCCCACACTGGGGACCCTCCCAGGCTCCTGGTTGCTATGGTTCAGCACTGAAGCAGCTGCCAGCAGAGCTGAGTTGATGTCGGTCCCTAATTGGGGAATAGATTGTGAGACCCTTTTCTCTGGTCACTTTTACCACCATTGCAGACACACTGGGCACCTCACCAACCTCCCAGGCTCACAGCTCCTTATCTTTGCTCAGGCTGTATTCATATTCACTGTTTCTCCTTCCCAACTTCTTCACTCCCACCCAGACTTGCTGATATCTGACACTGGGGCCCACATGTCCTTGGCTTTTATCACTGTCTGTCTCACATTGTACTTTGTTTCCTTGGTGGTGCAGTGTCAGGAGGGGAGATGTCTTGTTCCCGAGTCAGACTGGCAGGTTCCCAAGGATAGCACCCCCCCCCACACCTTCTTGCTACAGGGGAAGAAAGGACAGAGTTGACAGGAGGCAGTGGGCAGGGGAGACTTCAGTAATTGTCAGAGATGATTGCTCAGAAGCCAGAATCAGGGCAGCGGCTTGCTCAAATGTTTGGAAATAAATATCTAGATTATTGATTTAAAGAAAGTTTAGCCAATTCTCTCAAGGGTTTGCTTTTAAGGGGAGGAAACTGAGACCACAAAGAAATGTGCCCTAAGATACATGGAGAATCAGCTGCTCTTTCTTCAAGGAAAGGGTGATGCGAGAACCCAGAGGACAAAGGACCATATTCGTGTGAAGTCTAGTCTTGATATTTCAGGCACTGTGAGAATTGAGGAGGATCGGGGAATGAAGAGAGGGTTTCAGGAATTTCTCATATCACCACAGCCTGTCCCTTTGGGTGGGGAGATCTAACACTTACAACCGTCAGCTTCCATGCGATGCAGGTAGTCCTTGGCACTGTGGACATTCTGGATGGTGGCCTGGATTGAGCCTCCAGCTTTCCAGACACTAACTGTGTCAGCAAAGGAGATGATGTTGAAGTAGTCATTGGCTCGAAGGTCACCGAGAATCACATTCATGGCCTTTTTAGTCTGTGGGATATGGATGAAATGAAGGGAGTGGGGCAAGACTTAAGGTCTATGAGATGGAAAGGTTCTTTCTACATAAGGCACCAAAATCTAAGTGTTATTTGGTTTTAAGACCCTGTGACTGCAGGACTCTGTGAATCTAGGATTCTCAGGTGAAAATACTCTATGGGTTCTAAGGCATAGAACTACACTGTTTAATACGGTAGCTAATAGGCACAGGTAGCTACATACATTTGAATATAAATTAGCTAAAATTAAAGAAAAATTGAAACATTCAATTCTTTACTTGCAGTAGCCACATTTCAAGTGTTCAATGGCCATATGTAGCCAGTGGCTACTATATTAGATAGCACAGAATTTTAGGTCATTCCTATCATCAAGAACGTCATATTGGGCACTAGTGCACTAAGAGGTTCAAGCTCCATGTTTTTAGAGCTCTAAAATTCATTTGCTTTATGATTCCTGGACTCCATGCCCCAGGATTCAATGATTCCAGGACTCTAAAGATTAGGACCTTTATGATCCTAGGTCTCTATAGCTGCCTTTCAATGACTTGGCATGCTTTGGTTCTGCTCTAATCCGCTCTTCTGCCTCACCCTCCGTTTCTTCCAGGCTAGTCACACCAGCCCCTAGAAAACTCAGATTCTAGTTCGACTCCATAAACCTTGCTCTTGTTGTGCTCTTTAGATTGCATACTCTCCCACTTCCCCTTTATTTATTCACAACTTTACTATTCTTTCAGTTGCTCCTTCTCTTGACAGCTCTTCCTTAAGGTGCCAACCCTGACTCATGCCCTTCTCACTTAGATATTCCCTGTCCCAATCCGTTCACTGTTTTCCACGAAATATTTTTACTTTTCATCCAAACGTTGAATCCTTCGAGAGAAGGGCTTATAGTGCTTCTTGTTCTTGTCTCCACGGCAATACTAGCATAGGGCTAGGCCCATAGGAGGCTCAGGGAATAGAGTATATAGGGTCTACTATTAGGTATCATTTACAGGACACTTGCTATGTTCCAGGCACTGTGCTAAATACTTTAGATGCATCAGCTTTTTAAATTATCACATCAACACAATGAAGAAGGTACTAATATTATCCTCATTTTAGAGGTGATGACACTGAGGTTCAGAGAGATGGCGACTTGCTTAAGGTCACACAGTTAGTTATTGATGGATGAGGGATTCAAATCCATATTTGGGAGGTTTTAAATCAGTGATCCTAAGCACAGTATTATGCTTTCAATCCTTTATATAGGTATGGGTTTCAGAGACCACAGGAAGGACACTTGAGACCCATTTTTCTCTACACCTCAAACTGATAGGAAATGTCTTGAATGCTTCTAAGTGGATTAGAGTCTTTCCTGCCATAGGGAGAGCTCTGGGGGTAGGTTGTACATTCTGGGACAGGGAGCTAAGCACCATACTCTTGTTTCCATTGAGAGGGAAGAGACTTAATAGGATGGCCCTTCCTGAGAAGAGCAGAAGAAAAGTGAGACCCTACGAGGGCCTAGAAGTCAGAACCTCTTGTTGACCAGGAATAGATTGTTTGGAGAAGTGTGCTGTTTAATCTCCAGTTACTTTGAGATTTCGCAGCTGTCTTTCTGTAATTGACTTCTAGTTTAATTCCATTTGGTTTGAGAGCATACTTATTTATATTATCTTAAATTTGTTAAGGTATGTTTTAAGGCCAAGGATATGGTCTATCTTGGTAAATGTTCCATGTGAACTTGAGAAGAATGTGTTATCTGCTGTTGTTGAATAAAGTATTCTAGAAATGTCAATTTGATTAAGTTAATTGATGGTGCTGTTAGGTTCAGCTATGTCCTTTACTAAGATTTTCTGCCTGCTGGATCTGACAATCACTGATAAAGGGATGGTGAAATCTCTAATTATAATTGTGTTTTCATGTATTTTTACCTTCCAGTTTCATCAGTTTTTACTTCATATATTTTGATATGTTGTTGGTCGTCGCATACACATTAAGGATTGTTTGTCTTCTTGGAGAATTTCCCCTTTATCATTATATTTGTTTTATTATTATATCATATAATGCAACTGTTTATTGCTGAGAATTTCCTTGCTTTGAAGTCTATTTTGTCTAAAATGAATACAGCTATCCCAGCTTTGTTTAATTTGTGTTAACATGGTATATCTTTCTCTATCCCTTTGCTTTTGATTAATCTGCATCTTTATATTTAAAGTGGGTTTCTTATAAACAACCTACAATTGGATCTTATTTTATTATCCACACTGAGAGTATTTGTCTTTTAATTGGTGTATTTAAACCATTTATGATTACAGTCATTACTGACATAGTTGGATTAATATTTGCCATAGTTGTAAATGTTTTCTATTCTTTTTAAATTCTTTATTCTTATGTCTTCCACTTAATTTCTGGCTTCTCCAGTTTTAATTGGGAATTTTACATGATGCCGTTTTATCTTATCTTTAGCATACGCATTAGACTTAAAAAAAATTTAGCAGTTCCCCTAGAGTTTGCAGTATACATTTACAGTCAATCTAAATCCACTTTCAAATAATACTATACAGCTTTATGCATAGTGCAAGTACATTGTAACAGAGTATTCCAAACTATTCCCTCCCATCCTATACAATATTACTCTCATTAATTTCACTTATTCATAAGCTACATTCACTAAATACATTATTATTACTTTGAAAAAATATTGTCTGTTAGGTCAGTTAATAAGAAAACTAAAGTATTTTATTTTACCTTCATTTATTCCTTCTCTAACACTTTTCCTATCTTTATGTAGATCCAAATATCTGAGTTATACCATTTTCTTTGTGTAGAACTTCTTTTAACATTTCTTGCAAAGCAAGTTTATTGGTGATGATTCCCCCAATTTTTTTTTGAGAAAGTCTTTATTTTTCTTTCACTTTGGAAGAATAATTTGATGTATACAGAATTCTAGGCTGGTGGGGTTTTTTCCTTCAACATTTGTAATATTTCACTCCACTTTCTTCTTGCTCCCATAGTTTCTGAAGAAAACTCTGATATAGTTCATATCCTCACTCCTCTTAGGTCAGGTACTTATTCCTCTGGCTTTTAAAAAAATTTTTCTGCTGTCTGAATATGATATGCCTAGGTATAGATTGTTTAGTATTTATCCTGCTTTGTGTTCTCCTAAGCTTCTTGGACCTGAGGTTTGGTGTGCATAATTTATTCTGGAAAATTTGTATCTATTATTACTTCAAATATTTCTTCTGTTTCTTTCTCTCTTTCTTCTCCTTCTATTATTTCCATGATGTATATATAACACTTTTAAAATTGTTCCACAGTTCTTGGATATTCTAAGGTGTAGCCGAAAATTCTTTTTTCTTTTTTAGCTTTAGGAATTTCTATGAACCTATTTTCAAGCTCACTGATCCTTTACCCCACCATGTCCAGTCTATTGATTAGTGAATCAAAGACATTCTTCATTCCTGTTACAGTATTTCTGATATCCAGCATTTCCCTTTTATTTTCCTAGGATTTTCATGTCTCTGCTTACATTACCATGTGTTGTCCTTATGTGTGGTGCACTTTATCCATTAGTGCCCATGGCATATTAATCATGGGTTTTAAAATTCTTGGTTTGACCCATTAAAAAATTGGCAAAGGACACGAACAGATACTTCTGAAAAGAAGACATAAATGTAGACAACAAGCATACGAAATAAATGCTTAACATCACTGATCATTAGAGAAATGGAAATCAAAACCACAATGAGATACCATCTCACACCAGTCAGAATGGTTATTACTAAAAAGTAAAAAACAAAAACAAAACCCAAAACAGATGCTGGCAAGGTGTGGAGAAAAGAGAATGGTTATATACCGTTGGTGAGAGTGTACATTAGTTCAGCCACTACGGAAGACAGTGTGGCCATTCCTCAAATATCTAAAAACAGAAATACCATTAGACTCAGCAGTCCCATTACTGGGTATATACCCAAAGGAATATACGTCATTCTACCATAAAGACACATGCACATGTATGTTCACTGCAGCACTATTCACAATAGCAAAGACATGGAATCAACCTAAATGCCCATCGATGGTGGACTCGATAAGGAAAATGTGGTACATATACATCATGGAATACTATGCAGCCTTAAAAAAGAGTGAAATCCTGTCCTTTGCAGGAACAGAGATGGGAGCTGGAGGCAGTCATCCTAAGTGAGTTAATGCAGGAAGAGAAAACCAATGCTGCATGTTCTCACTTATCAGTGGGAGCTAAACATTGAATACACATGTATACAAAGAAGTGAACAACAGACACTGGGGCCTATTTGAGGGTGGAGGGTCGGAGAAGGGTGAAGATTGAAAAATGACCTATTATGTCCTGTGCTCATTTCCTGGGTGACAAAATAATCTGTACACCGAACACCTGCAACACTCAATTTACCCATGTAACAAACCTGCACAGGTATCCACTGAACCGAAAATACAAGTTGGAAAAAATCTTTCAATCAAAAATAAAATTGTTTGATAATTTCAACATCTCTGACATATTGAAGTCTGGCTGTGATGTTGGTTTTCTCTCTTCAGACAGTGGTTTTCTCCTTTTACCATGCCTTCTCATTTTAGGTTGAAAGCCAGACATGATGTATCAGGTAAAAGGAACTAAACTATATGGCATTTAGTGTGAGGTTTTAAGTTTATCTGGCTACAAGTTAGGTAATGTTTCCTGTTTGGAGCAGTTTTAGGTGTCAGAGGCTAAAATTACTACTTTTTTTTGACAGGGTCTTGCTCTGTTGCTCTCTAGGAGTAGTGGTGCGATCTTGGCTCGTTGCAAGCTCCACCTGCTGGGCTCAAGCCATCCTCCAAATGCAGCCTCCTGGGTAGCTGGGACTGCAGGTGCACACCATCACGCCTAGCTAATTTTTGTACTTCTCGTAGAGACAGAGTTTTGCCATGTTGCCCAGGCTGGCCTCAAATTCCTGAGCTCAAGTGATCCGCCTACCTCAGCCTCCCAAAGTGCTAGGATTACAAGTGTGAGCCACCGTGCCTGGCCAAAATTACTTCTAATGTTGTATTTCTGTTGTTTTGGTTGTCTTTGGTTTTCCCTAAGAACATTTTCTTAACTAGGGTTTGGGCTTGTAGTTCTAATCAGCTGTAACTTTCCCTTATTGTAGAGAAGCACAGCTGATATGGTGATAACGTGTGGAGTGAGAGGAAGCATTCTATACTCTTATAAAGAGGTCTCAGTCTTTCCGTCAATTGGTGTCCCTGGGATATAAACTTAACAAGGGTTTCTGAGATTTTACCCCTCTTGAGTGAAACAAGAAGGCTAGAAAGGGCTGGATTTGGGGAGACCCATCCCCCTACACTGGGTCTTGGGAGCTGACTTGGGTACTACCCATTTTTCCTCAGGTTGCTTGACTCTGGCAAAACAAACTCAGCCTTTGGTCCCAAGGGCTCTGTGATTGCAAGATTAAGGAACAAAAGCTATACATTTGCAAGACACAACAACAAAGGGCTCCAGAGTATTATGGTATGAAATGCTGCTTGCAGAACTTTATGGATTCAGGGGATAAAGTCAAAGCCTCCTTGGTCTATGGCCTCTGATCCATGGGCACAGTGGTAGAACTGCAACAAGATTAAAATCGATATGGCTCCCAACTCTATGGTTTCTAATTCTATAATGCCAGTACTCTATACTATTAGGCCTTTAAAGTAAAATAAAAAAAATTAACAAAGACTCAAACCTTGTGGTCTGAAGAAGAATGAGAGTCTCTGTGACCTAAGGTTTTCTTACTTCTGGATTCTAGGATCCTGAGGTTCTCTCGCTTGAGGGTCCTCTACGACCCTGGGCTTTTGTGGTTGAGGGTCTCAATGGCTTCAGTCCCCACAGACCAATGTGTCAATGTTCTTAGGACTCTATGGCTCCAGGTCCACAGGCTCACAGGACCCTAGGGTAGGTTCGAGCCTGTAAGACTCAATGGTCATGAGATGCTGGGACCTCTGTACCCAGGGTCCCATTGTTACCACGCTCTCTGCTTTCTGGTTCTTCTGATACTAGGACTAAGAAAGGTTTCCAGGATCCTTCTTACCTGCTTTATCTTGGTACCAAACATGGAGCCGCTTACATCAATAACAAAAACCACATTCTTCTCAATAGGTGGAAGGCCTCTGGGGGCAAAGTAGTGAACGAAATAGCCATCGTAAATCTGGACAAAAAAATTAAAACCAAGAAGGACTGTGAAAGCCAATCTAAATCAGGTCCCCTCCTATTCTCCTGCATAACACTCTGAGGTTTGCTTCCCAGGACTTCTCACTTTTTAAACAGGCAC
>CAUYLG010074820.1:0-15924 GCA_963573385.1 Cacajao melanocephalus
AGTGGATTTCTTGGCAGAAACCCTACAAGCCAGAAGATAGTGGGGGCCAACATTCAACATCCTTAAAGAAAAGAACTTTCAAACCAGAATTTCATATCCAGCCAAACTAAGCTTTATAAGTGAAGGAGAAATAAAATCCTTTACAGACAAGCAATTACTGAGAGATTTTGTCGCCACCAGACCTTCCTTACAAGAGTTCCTGAAGGAAGCACTAAACATGAAAAGGAACAACCAGTACAAGCCACTGCAAAAAAGGACCAAATGGTAAAGACTAATGACACAATGATGAAACTGTGTCGACCAACAGGCAAAACAAACAACCAATAACAAAATGGCATGATCAAATTCACACATCACAATATTAACATTAAATGTAAATGGCCTAAGTGCCCCAATCAAAGACACAGAGTGGCAAACTGGAGAAAAAGTCAAGACTCATCAGTGTGCTATATTCAGGAGACCCATCTCAAATGCAAAGACACACATAGACTCAAAATAAAGGGATGGAAGAAGATATACCAAGGAAATGGAGAGCAAAAATGCAGGGGTTGCAATCCTAGTCTCTGATAAAAGGGACTTTAAACCAACAAAAATCAAAACAGTTAAGAAGGGCATTACATAATGGTGAAGGATTAATATGACAAGAAGGGCTAACTGTCCTAAATATATGTGCACCCAATACAGGAGCACCCAGAGATGTAAAGCAAGTTCATAATGACCTACAAAGAGACTTAGACTCCCAAACAATAGTAGTGGGAGACTTTGAACCCCACTGTCAATAATAGACAGATCAATGAGACAGAAAATCAACAAGGATATCCTGGACTTGAACGCAGATCTGGAACAAGCAAACCTAATAGACGTCTACAGAACTCTTCACCCCAAAGCCACAGAATATACATTCTTCTCAGCACCACATCACACCTACTCTAAAATTGTCCACATAATTGGAAGTAAATCACTCCTCAGCAAATGCAAAAGAATGGAAATCATAACAGTCTCTCAGACCACAGCACAATCAAAATAGATCACAGGATAAAGAAACTAACTCAAAACTGTGGAACTTCATGGAAACTGAACAACTGTCTCCTGAATGTCAACTAAATAAACAATGAAATGAAGGCAGAAATAAAGATGTTATTTGAAACCAATGAGAACAAGAACACACAATGTACCAAAATCTCTGGGACACATACAAAGCAGTGTCTAGAGGGAAATTTATACCAATAAATGCCCACATGAGAAGCAAGGAAAGATCTAAAACCGACACCCTATCATCAAAATTGAAAGAGCTAGAGGAGCAAGATCAAGAAAACTCAAAAGCTAGCAGAAGGCAAGAAATAACTAAGATCAGAGCAGAAATGATGGAGATAGAGACACAAAAAAAAAAACCTTCAAAAAATCAGTAAATCCAGGAGCTGTTTTTTTGAAAATATCAATAAAATAGACCACTAGCCAGATTAATAACAAAGAAAAGAGAGAGGAATCAAATAGATGCAATAAAAAACAATAAAGGGGATATTACCACCGATCCCACAAAAATACAAACTACCATCAGAGATTACTACAAACAACTCTATGCACATAAACCAGTAAACCTGGAAGAAATGAATAAATTCCTGGACACTTGCACCCTCCCAAGCCCAAACCAGGAAGAAGTTGAAACCTTGAATAGACCAATAACAAGGGCTGAAGTTGAAGCAGAAATTAATAGCCTACCAACCAAAAAATGTCCAGGTCCAGATTGGTTCAAAGCCAAATTCTACCAAATGTATAAAGAGGAGCTGGTACCATTCCTTCTGAAACTATTCCATACAATACAAAAAGAGGGAATCCTCCCCAACTCATTTTATGAAACCAACATCATCCTGATACTAAAACCAGGCAGAGATTCAACCAAAAAAGAAAACTTCAGTCCAATCTCCATGATAAACAAAGATGCAAAAATCTTCAATAAAATACTAGCAAACCGATTGCAATAGCACATCAAAAAGCTTATCCATCACGATCGAGTAGGCTTCATCCCAGGGATGCAAGGCTAGTTCAACATACACAACTCTATAAATGTAATCCATCACATAAATAGAAGCAAAGACAAAAACCACATGGTTATCTCAATAGATGCAGAGAAGGCCTTCACAAAATTCATCAGCCCTTTATGCTAAAAATGCTCAATAAACTAAATATGGATGGAATGTATCACAAAATAACAAATGTAAATTACAACAAACCTACAGCCAATATCATACTGAATGGGCAAAAACTGGAAGCATCCCCTTTGAAATCCAGCACTAGGCAAGGATGCCCTCCCTCACCACTCTTATTCACTATAATAATGGAAGTTCTAGCCAGAGCAATCAGGCAAGAAAAAGAAATAAAGCATATTCAATTATGAAAGGAGGAAGTCAAATTGTCTCTATCTGCAGACAACATGATTGTATATTTAGAAGATCCCATTTTCTCAGCCCAAAATCTCCTTAAGATGATAAGCAACTTTAGCAAAGTCTCAGGATACAAAATCAATGTGCAGAAATCACAAGCATTCCTATACACCAATAACAGACAGAGAGTCAAATCAAAAGCAAACTCCCATTCACAATTGCTACAAGGAGAATAAAATACCTAGGAATACAACTAACAAAGGAGATAAAGGACCTTTTAAAGGCGAACTACAAACCACTCTTCGAAGAAATAAGAGAAGACACAAACAGATGGAAAAACATTCTATGCTTATGGTTAAGAAGAATCAGTATCATGAAAATGGCCATACTGCCCAAAGTAATTTATAGATTCAATGCTATCCCCATCAAATTACCAATGATCTTCTTCACAGAATTAGAAAAAAAACACTTTAAATGTCATATGGAACCAAAAGAGAGCCCGCATAGCCAAGACAGTCCTAAGCAAAAAGAACAAAGCTGGAGGCATCACGCCGCTGGACTTCAAACTATACTACAAGGCAACAATAATCAAAACAGCATGGTACTGGTACCAAAACAGAGACATAGACCAATGGAACAGAACAAAGGTCTCAGAAACACATCTACAACTGTTTGATCACACATATACAACCATCTGATCTTTGACAATCCTGACAAAAGCAATGGGGAAAGGATCCCCTGTTTAATAAACGGTGCTGCGAAAATTGGCTAGCAACATGCAGAAAGCAGAAACTGGACAACTTCCTGACGCCTTACACTAAAACTAATTCGTGTAAGGTGGATTAAGATGGATTAATGGATTAAGGACTTAAATATAAGACCTAACACCATACAAACCCTAGAAAAAAACTAGGCAAAACCATTCAGAACATAGGCATAGGCAAGGACTTCATGACTAAAACACCAAAAGCAATGGCAACGAAAGTCAAGATAGACAAATGGGATCTAATTAAACTTCAGAACTTCTGCACAGCAAAAGAAACAATCATTAGAGTGAACCGGCAACCCACAGAATGGGAAAAAACATTTTGCAATCTACCTATCTGACAAAGGGCTAATTTACAGAATCTACAAAGAACTAAAACAGATTTACAAGAGAAACAAACAAACCCATCCAAAAGTGGATGAAGGATATGAACAGACACTCTTCAAAAGAAGACATATATGAAGCCATCAAATATATGAAAAAATGCTCATCAATGGTCATTAGAAAAATGCAAATCAAAACCACATTGAGATACCATCTCATGCCAGTTAGAATGGCGATCATTAAAAAATCTGGAGACAGATGCTGGAGAGGATGTGGAAAAACAGGAACCCTTTTACACTGTTGGTGGGAGTGTAAATTAGTTCAATTGTGGAAGACAGTATAGTGATTCCTCAAGGATCTAGAAATAGAAATTGCATTTGACCCAGAAATTCCATTACTGGGTATATACTCAAAGGACTATAAATCGTTCTATTATAAAGACACATGCACACATATGTTCATTATAGCACTGTTTACAATAGCAAAGACCTGGAACCAAGCCAAATGCCCATCAATGATAGACTGGACAAAGAAACTGTGGCACATATACACCGTGGAATACTATGCAGCCATAAAAAAATGATGAGTTTGTGTCCTGTGTAGGGACATGGATGAATCTTGAAACCATCATTCTCAGCAAACTGATACAAGAACAGAAAATCAAACACTGCATGTTCTCACTCATAGGCAGGTGTTGAACAGTGAGAACATTTGGACACAGAGAAGGGAGCATCAAACACTGGGGTCTGTTGGGGGGTTTAGGGGTGGGACATGGGAGGGCTTGGGGAGGGACAACGTGGGGAGAAATGCCAGGTATAGGTGATGGGGGGATGGAGGCAGCAAACCACCTTGCCATGCATATACCTATGCAAAAATCCTGCATAATCTGCACATGTACCCCAGAACCTAAAGTACAATAAAAAAAAAAAAAAAGAAAGAAATCATCTGAAGGTGCAAAGCTTACTGGAAATAGCAAGTACACAGAAAAATGCAGAATAGTATAACATTGTACCTGTGAAGTATAAACTACTCTTAGCTTGAGTAGAAAGACTAAAAAAATGATAGACTAGTTTTATCCCATAGGTTTTGGCATTTTATGTATCCCATAGGTTTTGGTATGTGGTGTTTCTGTTATCATTTGTTTCAAGAAATTTTAAAATTTCCTTCTTAGTTTCTTCATTGTCCCGCTGGTCATTCAGGAGCACATTGTTTAAATTCCATGTGTTTGTATAGTTTCCAAAATTTGTCTTATTGATTTTTAGCTTTATTCCATGTGGTCAGAGAAGTTACTTGATATAATTTCCATTTAGACTTGTTTTGTGACCTAAAAAATGGTCTATCCATGAGAATGACTCATGTTTAGGAAAAGAATGTGTATTCTGTAGCCATTACATAAAATATTCTATAAATATCTATTAGGTCTATTTGGTCTACAGTACAGATTATGTCCAATGATTCTTTGTTGATTTTCTGCTTGGAAGATCTGTCTGATTTTGAAAGTGGCTATTATTGTACTGTGGTCTCTCTCTCTCTCTCCTTAGCTCTAAAAATATTTGCTTTTCATATCTGGGTGATTCAGTGTTGGTTACATATATATTTAACATATATATTTAACTTTTTATATCTTCTTGCTAAATTGACCCCTTTATCATATTATGATCTTGTCACTTTTTATAGTTGTTGTCTTGCAATTATTTTGTCTGATACAAGCATAGTTACTCCTGCTCTTTTTTGGTTTCCATTTGCATGGAATATCTTCTTCCATCCCTTTATTTTCAGTCTATGCGTGTCTTTATAGGTGAAGTGTGTTTCTTGTGGGAAACAGATCATTGGGTCTTTTTTAAAAATTCATTCAGCCACTCTACATCTTTTCATTGGAGAGTTTAGTCCATTTACTTTCATTGTTATTCTTGATAAGTGAGGACTTACTCCTGACATTTTGTTATTTGTTTCTCGGTTGTTTTGTGGTCTTTTATTCTTTATTTCCTTCATTTCTGTCTTGCTTGAAATGAAGGTGATTTTCTCTGGTCGTATGTTTTAATTTTTGCATTTATTTTTGTGTATTTGTTGTACATTTTTTTATTTGAGGTTACCATTAGGCTTGCAAATATCTTATAACCCATAAGTTTAAAGTCATGATAACCAAACAGTGATTGCATAAACATATAAGGTAACAAAGAAGCAAAGAGAAAACTAACAAAAATTCTACACTTTAACATTATCCCCTGCTTTTTAACTTTTTGTTGTTTCAGTTATCTTACTCTACTGTTTACATCTTGAAAAGTTGTTACAGTTATTATTCTTGATTGGTTCATTCTTTAGACTTTTTACTCAAAATAAGAGTACTTTATACTCCACAGGCACAGTGTTATAACAGTCTGTGTTTTTCTGTGTACTTGTTATTACCAGTAAGCTCTGCACCTTTACGTGATTTCTTATTGCTCATTAACATTCTTTTCTTTCAGATTGAGGAACTCTCTTTAGCATTTCTTGTAGAAGAGGTCTGGTATTATTGATCAAAGTCCCTTGTCTTTTATTTGTTTGGGAAAGTCTCCTTTGTGTTTCAAGGATATTTGCATTAGATATACTATTCTAGGATAAAAGGTTTTTGACCTTTAACACTTTACATATGTCATGCCACTCTCTCCTGACCTATAAGATTTCCACTGGAAAGTCTGCTGCCAGATATACTGGGGCTCTGCTGGATGTTGTTTCTTTTTT
Organism: Cacajao melanocephalus; assembly: GCA_963573385.1. Taxonomy (NCBI): domain Eukaryota; kingdom Metazoa; phylum Chordata; class Mammalia; order Primates; family Pitheciidae; genus Cacajao; species Cacajao melanocephalus. The sequence continues at coordinate 6,193 of CAUYLG010074820.1, forward strand.
CTTGCTGCTTTTAGGATCTTTGCATTATCCTTAACATTTGGGGATTTGATTATTAATGTCTTAAGGTAGTCTTGAGTTAAATCTGCTTGATCTTCTATAACCTTCTTGTATTTGAATATTGATATCTTTCTCTAGGTTTGGAAAGTTATCTGATATTATCCCTTTGAATAAACTTTCTATCCCTACCTCTCCCTCTGCTTCTCCTTTAAAGGCCAATAGCTCTTAGATTTGTCCTTTTGAGGCTATTTTCTAGATTCTGCAGGCATGTTTCATTCTTTTTTATTCTTTTTTCTTTTGTCTTCTCTGACTGTATATTTTCAAATAGCCTGTCTTTGAGGCCACTAATTCTTTCTTCTGCTTGATCAATTCTGCTGGTAAGAGATTCTAATGCATTTTTTAGTATTGCAACTGCATTTTTCAATGCCAGAAATTCCACTTGAATCTTTGCATTATTTCAATCTCTTTGTTAAATTTATCTGCCAGGATTCTAAAATCCTTCCTGTGTTATCTTGAATTTTGTTGAGTTTCCTCAAAACAGCTATTTTGAATTTTTCATCTGAAAGGGCACATATCGCTGCCTCTGCATTGTTCCCTGGTGCCTTATTTAATTTTGTCAGTGAGGTCATATTTTCCTGGATGGTCTTGATGCTTTTAGATGTTTGTTGGTAACTGGGCATTGAAGACATATTTGCTGTAGTCTTCAGTTTGGGTTTGTATACCCACCTTTCTTTGGAAGTCTGTTCAGATATTTGAAGGGACTTGGGTGTTTTGATCTAAGTTTTTAATCACTGAACAATGTCTGCATTGGGGGGCATCCCAAACCTCTTGCAGATTCCTAGAGGTACTGCCTTGCTGGCTTTGGGTAAGATCTAGAAGAATTCTCTACATTACCAGGCAGAGACTCTTGTTCTCTTCCCTTACTTTCTCCCAAAGAAATGGAGTCTCTATGCTGAGCCACCTGGAGCTTGGGGAGGGGTGACACAAGCACCCTTGTGGTCACCACCACTGTGTTGGGTCAGACCGAAAGCCTGCATAGTACTGGGTCTTGCCCACGGCTTGCAGTATTCACCCTCTGGCTACCGCCTATGTTTGCTCAAGGTTCTAGTGTTCTACAATTAGCAGGCAGCAAAGCTAGCCAGGCTTGTCTCTTTCCCTTAGGACAGCAAGTTCCTTCCCAGTGCCCCCGACCCTGGGCGGGTCCAGAGATGCTGTCCAGGAACAAGAGCCTGGAGAACTTTGGGAATCTTCCTGGTCCTCTATTCTACTGTAGCTGAGCTGGCACCAAAAGCCAGAAGACAAAATCTTTCCCAGTCTTCCCTGTCCTTTCCAAAGTAGAAGAGTCTCTCCTGGCCACCACTGCCCAGGCCCACAGAAGTACCTCCTGGCTACTGTTAACATTCACACAAGGCCCAAGGGTTCTTCAGTCAGCTGCAGTGAATACTGCAAGACCTGGGTCTCTCTCTTCAGGGAAATGAGCTCTCCTCTGGTCCAAGGCAAGTCCAAAAATGCCATCCAAGAGACAAGGCCTGGAATCAGGGACCACAAGGATCCAACCACTTGGTGCTCTACTCCACTGCAGTTGAGCTGGTACCTAAGGTACAAGACAAAGTTCCCTTGACTCTTCTCTCTCTTTTTCTCAAGCAGGAGTTTCTCTCTGTAACCACCTCAGCTTAGAATGTACTGGGTCACACCTGAAGCTACCATGTCTTTGAGTCACAACCAAGACCCACAACAAATATTGCCTGGTTATCACTGCCAACTCTTCAGGGCCCAAGGTCCCTTTAGTCAGCAAGTGATGAATACTGCCAGGACGTCATTCCCTTTGAGGCAGAAGGTTCCCTTCTGGACCACGGTATGTCTAGAAATGTCTGGGATCTAGTTCCTGGAATGGGGACCTATCTCGTGACTCCGCCTGGTGCCTTACCCTTCTGTGGCTGAGCTTGTATCTATGTTACAAGACAAAGTCCTCTTTACTCTTCCCTCTTCTCTCCTTAGGCACAGGGAAGGGGTCTCTCCCAGTCCTGCAAGCTGCACTGCCTGGGGTTGGAGGAGTAGCAAGAGCACTCCCTTCATTGTCCTGGCTGGTGTCTCACCAGGTAGCATGCCCCTAAAGACCACTGGCTCTGAGCCAGCACAGCACCAGGACTTGCCCAGGAATTGCGGTACTTGCGGCCTAGAGTGTCCTTCCGGTTTATTTAGGACCTCAGATCACTTTAGCCTGCAGTGACAAGGCTTGCCAGAAGTCAGATTCTAACTACTGAGATGAGTGATTCACCTCTGGGTAAGGCTGCTCTAAATGCTCCCTCCACAGGCACCAGCTGAGTTCTGCTCAGTGTTGCTTTTCACTGTGACAGAGTAGCACTGAGTTTCAATGCAAAGTCCCACAATCACTGCACTCCTCAAGGTGTTTTTGTGTGTGGATAGTTGTTCAATTTTGTGTTCCTGTAGGGAGGATGATCAGTGAAGGCCACCCGACCATTTTGTCCACCCCTCTCTCCAATAATTCTTAATATTAAATTTTCTCTATTCCAATTACTCAGCAGTTTATTTTTCCAGATGGAACCATGAATGATACAATCCCAAGAGACAGACCTTTAAAGATGAGAATTGAGTACTAGTTTGGTCATGCCCTTGAGCTTAAGCACAGTACTAAACTACTTGCCAAAGGGAAGTAAGATACTAGTAATTCACAGCACAGAGTGGCACCATAATTACTCAAGTTCATCATCTGTTGATTGTGATGAAATGTTAACTGAAGCATAGCCTTGGAAGCCCAAGTGGCTCCTGCATGTGATTGCTATTGACTGTTGCAGTAATGATGACTACCATATATTTGATGTGGGATGGATACTCCTGAATAGAATGCCAGAATTTACAGAAGAAAATAATTAGCTTAGTTCCTTTAACTCATTCAAGTCATGGTTTGAGAATGAGAGACCTTCCATCACAACCCTAAATTAACCAGTCTTTTTTTTTTTTTTTTTTTTTTGTAGCATGAGAGCTGATACTGCTGAAAATCAAACACAAATTTAATTGTATGAGTTGCTGAATTACAACAGTTTAATTCAGTCTTGAGAGTTTTTCCATGTGAAAGTTAGGACTTAGTTAAGAGTGACATCCTGAAATTTAGAATGGAGACAACTGTTTGACCCCAACAGAGCTGACATTTTGATTCCCCAAGTTACTCTGTCTTTTGACAGTGGAGTGTGACTTCCATTGTTCTCCAAAACCCTCCTTTGGGTTGATCCAACGTTACCTTCACTGAGACTTTGCGTGATACATTCTCTCTCAGTTCTTTCCCTTCTTGATCCAGTCTTCCAAATGTCTGCCAGCTTACCCCAGGAACACTTCCTAATTTCTGTTTTACATGAATCCTTAATTTGGATGTGAGTCTAGGGAACCTAGGCTTAGACTACCACCTATTTTGTGATTTTTAAATGACTTATTAAAGTATATCCTGGTCCAAAGATTAAAAAAAAAAAATCCCTGATTTGGGCAATGTTCCAAAGCCAGAGACCACGAATAAAAACAAAAACAGTAATAACTGTAAGAATGCCCATATAAGCCTCCTCCTTCTATAAACAGAGAGACACAGAAAAGAAAGAAAAAAAAATCAGACCTTGAAATCAATTATCCTTTATTCAAACACTATTAAAGACTCCAGTGGAAGCGTTAAATGTGTGGCTGCATATTTTTTTGCCTTAGTCAAATCTAAAGGTGCAACAATTGCATTTAGAGTTTGAAGATTTAAAAAAAAAAAAAAAGAATGTCAATCAATGCTGTCAAGATAGCAAATGCAATAGAGTAATCAAGTTTAGTCAACCAGTTTATCAGAGGCTGCTTCTTCCCTGGCACGAATTACTTACTCAGTTGGCACTGAGTAAATGTATCTGTTCCTAAGAACATTAGCACTGTGAGGGTTCAATATCTTTTTAAGTAAATACATTAAATTGATATTCTATCTGAGTTCTTAGGAAATATAGAGACCTAAATTATTTTTTACTGTTCAATGTCTATATAGTTTAAAATGTTTAGCCTTTTTTTCTTTGCAAAAGAAAAAAAATGAATTATTCAGAAATATTTAGAAGCAAGAGACTGCTCTGAGTCAGCAAGTCATTTCCAAAAGAGTTTAAGTCAATTCTTTGAAGTCACAAGAAGTTTTCAAGGCTGCCTTCAGTACTTTATAGTCCACCTTTATGGCATAAGCAGTATTTTATATCTTTGGTCAATTAAATGGACTGGAAGATTTTACGAAATTGTCAGGAATTCAAATATTGAGGCATAGCTAATAGCACTAAAAGTTTTTATCTTAATTTTTAAATCCATCTGTTACAGTCAATTCCTTTGTTGCTAATTTCATCACTCAATTCAATAACATTCAAGAATAACTTTGCCTGATGTCTACTGACAGGTTTAACATTTATAAGCAAATTTTGAAACCTATGTAATTTGCTTTACATTTACTGTCTTTATAGGAAGCTACACAATTTAACAAAGATTATCTCCTTCTTACTAAACCACTTGATGAGATTTCAGAATAAAAGTCCCTATTTTATCAAGAAACATTAAGCGGAAATGACTTGCCCTAGGTAATGTGGGGAAGGCAGGGTGGTCACGTAGAGAAGAAAAATCACAACCAACAAAAAAAACCATTTTAAAATAAGATTCAAATGAATTTCATTTATATCCAGCACTCATAAAATGCACTTTCAGATACACTTAATGGAACAAAAAAATTATAAAAACTAAATATCATATAAATTACTTGGCCAGAAAAATTGCCAAGAAGTTCCTAGCTTTTAAAATTATCATATAATCCACTGGCAAAGACAGTGCCAGCTGCACATTCTCTTTGAGTCTCTACTTTTCCATGCAGTTCGTCCTCATTTACAGCACATAACCACAGCCACAGGTGTTCCTGCATGCTCAGAAGGGACTGCATTATAAGAGAGGGGAGCAATGCCAAGGTAGCTTGCAATACATGTAAAGTAGTGTAATTTGGTTAAGCGCATAGTTCTAAACACTTAGCATATTCAAATACACATTTTTCCAAAATTTTCACAAAGGCAGCATATACCTTTTTTAACCAAAATTAATGGACAATGGAATTATTTACCTCTGGATAACTGACACAGACTTTAGATGAAATAAGTTTCATTGTGCACTAAATACCTTTAAATTCAAGAAATAAGCATATAAAACATAAATAAAACTTTATATAAAATATCTCATAGACCTATTAGATGTTTTATGCTCTTGAAAAATAGGATGTGGTTAAACTTTTTAATCCTCAACTTTGTTTCTTGCTCTTCTCCAATATAATATTGTTATCCTAATATTTTATAACTATATAGATAGGAAGAGCAAATACTCAGTAAGTGATTTGCTAAAAGTCATATAACTAGTGAGTGATTGTTCTGAATATTTACATCGCTCTCCAAATCCATTCTTCATCCTTCTCTACTGTGTTGTACACCCAGGCAGTTGACCTCTTTATTTAGCTCATATAAATGGAGTTTCTTTGTCCTATGGTTTCCAGTTGAATTGAGTCAATAAGAGATAACAGGAAAAAAAATGCAGGGCAGGAGAAGAGGAAAGTAACAGTGTTTATTCCACAACTTCCTTCCTGCTCTGCCACAGGTTGACAGTAGCTGGTTTCCTCTACTAGAGTTCAGAAGTAAAGGCCAGAAATGAAAGCCTCAGCTTCCTGTAATGAAGCACTTTCCTACAGTTATAGCTAGAACCACAGCTCTCTCTGGTTCCTCATGACCATTCCCCTCATCAAAATGTTGTGGTGAGTGGACTAGGAACACCTTGGCCTCTACAGTACAGCAGGTTCCTAACTTTGAGGGACCAGAGAAAAAAAGCAGGGTGCCTGGTACCAGTGCCCCAGAGTAACAGCATGCAGCAAGGGAGTGCTGAGCTCAGACTAGGTCCCCTGAAATCTTCCAGAAATGAAGCCAGTTGACTGAACCCACCTTACACCACAATCAAACTCCCAAGGGCATCAAAGAAGATAAAAAGCAAAATACCCCATCCAAAGGACAAGTAATTTTTAGGATTAAAGGAACATTAACCCACACAGATGAGAAAGAACCAAGAACTCTGGCAACTCAAAAAGTCAGTGTCTTCTTACCTCCAAATGAGATCATGGTTACCTCCCCACTAGTTCCCCAGTATTTGTTTTTAGACAGACTGAAATAACAGATACAGAATTTAGAATGTGGACAACAACAAAGATCATCTATACTCAGGAGAAAGTCTAAACCAAATCCAAAGAATCTAAGGAATACAATAAAATGATACAGGAGCTGAAAGACAAAAATTGTGATTTTTAAGAAAGAACTAAATTGATTAAAACAGAGCTGAAAAACTCACTATAGGAATTTATAACATAATCGCAAGTATTAACAGCAGAATAGACCAAGCTAAGGAAAGAATCTCAGAGCCCAAAGACAGGTTCTTCAAATTAACTCAGTCAGATAAAAATAAAGAAAAAAGAATTAAAAAGAATAAACAAAACATCTGAGAAATATGGGATTATACAAGGAGACCAAGTCTATGACTCACTGGTGTCCCTGAAAGACAGGAAGAATGCAAGCAACTTGGAAAACATATTCAAGGATAACATCCATGTGGATTTCCCCCACTTCACTGCAAAGACCAACATTCAAATTCAAGAAATGCTAAGAACCCTGTGAGATACTATACAAGATGACTATCACCAAGACACATAGTCATCAGACTCTTCAATGAAAGAAATAATATTAAAGGCAGCTAGAGAGATGGGGCAAGTCACCTACACCGGAAACCCCATAAGGCTAATGGCAGACCTTTCAACAGAAACCCTACAAGCCAGAAGAGATTAGGGACGTATAGTCAACATTCTTAAAGAAAGGAAATTCTAAACATAATTTCATATCCAGCCAAATTAAGCTTCATAAGTGAAGGAGAAATAAGATCGCTTTCAGACAAGCAAATGCTAAGGGAATTCATTACCACCAGACCAACCTTACAAGACATCCTTAAGGCAGTACTAAATAGGGAAACAAGAGACCATCATGGCCACCACAAAAACACATAAGTACAAAGACCATTGGCAACATAAAGCAACTACACAGTGAAGTCTGCATAATAAATAATCAGCTAAGAGCATGATGACAGGATCAAATTCACAGGTATCAGTATTAACTTTGACTATAAATGGGCTAATTGCTCCAAATAAAAGGCACAGAGTGACACGCTGGATAAAGAAGAAAGACCCAACTGTATGCTTTGTTCCAGAGGCCCATCTCACATGTAATGACATCCACTGTCTCTAAGTTAAAAGATACAGAAAAAATCTGTCAAGCAAACAGAAAACAGACAAAAGAAGGGGTTGCTATTTTAATTTCAGACAAAACAAACTTTAAACCAACAATGATCAAAAAAGACAAAGAAGGGCATTAATGACATAAAGTAAAGGGCTCAATAAGACTTAACTATCCTAAATATATATACACCCAAAACAGGAGCACCCAGATTCAAAAAGTTCTGAGAGACCCACAAAGAGGACAGATAGCCACAAAATAATAGGGGGAGACTTGCACACCCCACTGACACTATTAGATAGATCATCAAGGCAGAAAACTAATAAACATATTTAGGACTTGAACTCAACACTTGACCAAACGGACCTTCCAGATATCTATAGTACTCTCCACTGAAAAATAATAAAATATACATTATTCTCATCTGCATACAGCACATAATCTAAAACCAATCATGCAATTGGCCATAAAACAATCCTTAGCAAATTCAAAAAAATTCATGCCAACCATACTCCTGGACCACTGCACAATAAAAACATAAATCAATACTAAGAAGATCACTCAAAACCATAAAGTCATATGGAAATTACACAACCTGCTCCTGAATGACTTTTGAATAAATAATGAAAGGCAGAAATCAAGAAATTCTTGGAAACCAATGACAATAAAGATAAAACACACCAGAATCTCTGAGACAGAGCAAAAACATTGTTAAGAGAAAAATTTATAATGCTAAATGCCCACATCAAAAAGTTAGAAAAATCTCAAATTAACAACCTAACATTACACCTATAGGAACTAGAAAAACGAAAGCAAGTCAACCTCAAGCCTTGCAAAAAGACATGAAATAACTGAAACCAGCTGAACTGAAAGAAACAGACATGCAAAAAACCATGCAACAGATTAATAAATTCAGGAGGTAATTCTTTGAAAGAATGAGATTGAGAGGTCACTAAGCTAAACCAATCAAGAAAAACAAAGAAGATCCAAATAAACTCAGAAATGACAAAGGGGACTTTACCACTGACCCCCAAAGAAACATAAAAAGCCCTTAGAGACTATTACAAACACTTCTATGCACACAAAAGAAAACTTACAAGAAAATGACACATTCTGGAAACATACAACTTTCCAAGATTGAACCAGAAAGAAATTGAAACCATGAAAAGACCAATAAGGGAAAGCCCAGGACCAGATGAACTCTCTGCCCAATTCTGCCAGATGTGTAAAGAAGAACTGGTACCATTAGTAATGAAGCTATTCCAAAAAATTGAAGAAAATTGACTCCTCCCTAACTTATTTTATGGACCAGCATCATCCTGATACCAAAACCTGGCAGAGACACAACAAAAAAAGAAAAACCAGGCCAATATCCTTGACTAACATATATGTGAAAATTGTCAACAAAATACTAGCAAACTGAGTCCAGCAGCACATCATGAAGCTAATGATGATCAAGCAGGCTTTATTCCTGGGATGCAGCATTGGTTAAACATATGCAAATAAATAAATGTGACTTATCACATATACAAATCTAAAAACAAAAGCCATATGATCATCTAAATAGATGCAGAAAAGGCTTTTGATAAAAGTCAACATCCCATCATCAAAACATTGAATAACCCAGGCATTGAAGAGCATACCTCAAAATAACAAGAGCCACCTATAACAAACCAACAGCCAACATCATACTCAACAGGCAAAAGCTGGAAGCATTCCACTTGAGAACCAGAACAAGACAAGGATGCCTACTCCCTCCACTCATATTCAACATAGTACCAGAAGTCCTAGTTAGAGCAATCAGACGAGAGAAAGAAATAAAAGGCATTCAAATAGGATGAGAGGAAGTGAAACTATCCTGTTTACAGATGGTATGATTTCATACTTAGAAAACACCATAGTCTCTGACCAAAAACTCCTATATCTGATAAACAACTTCAGCAAAGTTTCAGATTAAAAAAATCAATATACACAAATCAGTAGCATTCCTGTACATCAACAACATCCAAGCTCAGAGCCAAATCAAGAATGCTATTCCATCCACAACAGCTCTAAAAAAAATGAAACACCTAAGAATACAGCTAATAAAGGAGGCAAAAGATTTTTACAATTGTAAAACATTGCTTATAGAAAAAAGGGATGACATAAACAAATGGAAAAACATTCCACGCTCATGGATTGGAAGAATCAATATTGTTAAAATGGCCATACTGCCCAAAGCAATTTACATATTTATTGCTATTCCTATCAAACTACTAATGATATTCCTCACAGAATAAGAAAAAAACTGTCAAAATTCATATGGAACCAAAAAAGAGCCTGAGTAGCCAGTGTAATTCTAAGCAAAAAAAAAAAAAAAAAAAAAAAAAAAAAAAAGAAACACATTACCTTACTTAAAACAAAAAAAAAACGCAAAAGTAAC
>CAUYLG010074821.1:0-82424 GCA_963573385.1 Cacajao melanocephalus
CCATTATGTATTGGGAGCATATATGTTTAGGATCATCAGCTCTTCTTGTTATATTGATACTTTTACCATTACGTAATGCCTGTCTTTGTCTCTCTTGATTTTTGTTGGTTTAAAGTCCGTTTTATCAGAGACTAGGATTGCAACTCATATGTTTTTACAATAGAAAAGGAGGAAGAGGAGGCATTTGATGATTAGCCCAAAAGAAGTAGAGATGTCTTTTATATATCATTTATTTTTAATGCTACTATTCTACTATCATCATCCTAATTTAGGGCTTACTGATTCACAACTGAACTGATAATACTGCCACGTTATTGCACTCATTGTCTCTAGACTTGACATATAGTTTTCAATGTTGTTTCATTCTATTTTTATAGAATATAGTTTAAATATCTTATTTTACATAGTATACCAACAATTGATTCAGTTGTTTAGCAGTGAATATTCTAATTCATTTTCTGTGTTGAAACCCAGATCTATTAACCCAGCTAACAACAGCCTGATTTTCAAAAGGCTGTGTATTATCCTATGGCTAAGTTTGTCATATAAAACGAGGACACAACTGATACTTAAGTTTGTTGTCATGCTTTTATCACCAGTGCTTACCTAGCACTTAAGATTCAATGAATGTTAATAATAAAATGATTTCTATTGTCATCTTGGTATTAAAATCTTGCCCCAAGTTTATTTTTACATTCTCAGCCGCATTAGGCTGTTAGTGACTGTATTATTCTATAACACTGTGAGAAATTGTCTGCTACACACACACATGCAGACACACACCACATACTTTCTCCTGCCCTTTCAACATCTCCCTCAACAACAACCTCTGTTGCCTTTCCACATCCTTATTATGCACATGTTTCTAATTCTCTAATACTCTGCTCAACCCCAAACTAGGACTTAGGAAAGTAACTTTCCGGTGGTGTGATGGAGACAGCTAATAGGGCTAATTAGAGCTGAATATTAATTTTTATAAACTTTGTGAATTAGTAGATATAATTTTGGGACATTGAAATAGAAAGATGGGAGTCCTACACCAGAGGAATTAAACTGTATTATAAATAAGCCCTTGGTTCCTGAATTTTTTTTTCCAAGAGGCAGTTAAACATTTATTAGTACAATACTGTAACTTTATGTCTTTAAACTCCTTTGATTTCTACTTAACACATTTAAAGTGGGCCACTCACTTTAAATCAGAAGACTTCAAAACATATTTTCACTATTATTTGATATTGGACTGTCTCTCAACAGTACAACTGTCAGTTTGCTTTATATATTTCCTGTGGTTAACATCGACTTAACAGGTTGGTTTATGCATAAATCAAATCAAAAAATAAGTAATGTGTTTGTTAATTGTAACATGCAATAGAGAAAGTCCTATAATTATCACTTAACATTCTATTTTGAGTGATTCTTCAAATCAAATAATATAGAGACATTATTTTCACAGTGCTACTCAAGAAACAATATTCTTTTATCAAACTGAATTAGGTACAGCTCATAAGTCATTGTCTATACCTTTGAATCGATAAAATGCTATTGATTTAAGGATTAAAGCAAGCACCTCCAATAAGATGGTTTCTTAATATTAGAAAATTAAATCTCAAAGTAACTAGGTCACTGGATATTTTTAACCATGATATTTTACTTCTATGACAAAACTGACTTACTCTTTAAAATGTGCTTCCTCCTTAAGTAAATTATGGAATTAGGTGTATGGAGAACAGTAGAAATTAATTTCAAAAATTTCCATTTTTTTCATGCAGCTCTGTATTAATAATGGCTACTAGAAATGAATTTACTATGAAGCGAATATGTTTAAACTTTATGCTCTTTACGTAGAAGGGGTTGGTCTAAGGTATTGTGTCTTATTTTATATTTGTAATCATGTTTTTTATATTAAACAATACCTCCAAAATTGTGTAAGTTTCAGATCGCTTTTTGGTTCTGATAAAGAACGTTTGTTTTTCACTCTGAGTGTTCTGGCTCACAGCTTGTTCTCAGTGACTGGTGGGTCTGCTTTGTTTTCCCAAAGGGTTTTACTTGAATGTGTGTGATTGACTCATTGAACCTAAATCAATCTTTATGTTAGAATGTGTCTGTGCCTACCCTGGAGGGGATAAACAAAATCCTTAAATTTCATCAAGGCCCTGGTTTGGGGCCCATTCAAATGAAGAATTAAAATTAGAGTTTTTCATTGATCTCCAGTTTCTTGGTAGAATTGTCAGAAATAAGAGAAACATGCATTGTAAAATGTCACAAATTTTGTTCAAGACCCCAGGATGCTGTAAAAGTGATTCCATTTGTCAACTTCTAATCACATAATTTTAGGTCATTCAGTCTTACATTTTTTTTAATTATAAAAGAAAGATTTCAGTGCTTAAGATGTATTGTCCCTATGTAAAATTATAATTTTGACTAATAATGGCAATTAAAGGCTGACTAGTTCATTTCTAATTGTTACAAAAAAATAAAAAGTTACAAGCTACTTCGATTCAAAAAAATTAATTGTGAGCTCACTGATATGAGAAACATGTTACTGTTATATTTATTTTCAGAGGTAATAATAAAATTATGTAATGATTGGTTTGATCTATGTATAACTTCATGTTTCTATGCCATTACTCCTAACTTGATGGCTCATAAAGTCTGCATAGTCACAGAAGAAATGTTGAGGCTGCTAAGAAGGGTGAACAACAGCAACACCCAATGGCTAGTTATATAACATTTCGATATTTTTACACTACTCATGTCATTACATCCCACTGATTATCAGCCTTGTTTATCTGAAGCAAAATTATCCTATAATTCATACTTTAAGCATAATTAAAATGTTTGCTTAGCTACACACAGATTACCTAAAACCAAATTATTTTCACAAAATTATTATTCATTAAAAAATTGTTTTGATGGCAAGCTGGTTTTTAATCCTATTCAGTATAAACCTACTGAAATACTTTACTGTGTAAAGTTGGTGAGGTACATGTAACATGAAATAGGATTGTGGTATTGAAGTACAAGAAATAAGGTATGCGTAATCAGAAACAGAGTTACATGCATTAATCTTTATCTGTAATAAGCCATAAAATTAATCCTAATGATCTCAATCCTCATTCTTATGAGTTGAAATGAGGAATGTGGCAGGGTCTAATGGTTGGAGCTCAACGATGCACATAAGAATATTTGAGGCACTCATTTAGACAAGCTTAGCGCAATCGTTTCTAAAGAGTATCCTTTGAATTACTTAGACTGCAGTAACTTTGTGTAGGCACATTTAATCCTTATGTTAGTCCTATGAGATAGAAAACATTATTGTGTGTATGGTTAATAAGACTTTATTTGTAGCTTCATGAGATAAAATTATGTCCAAAAAACTACACGTTTAATGTATACATCTTGATGAATTTTGACATATGCATGTATCCATGATACTATCACCAAAATCAAGATAATAAACATCCATCACCTCCCCAGATTTTCTCATATTCCTCTGTGTGTGTGTGTGTGTGTGTGTGTGTGTGTGTGTGTGTGCATGTGTTATTTATTAATGTATTTTTTGTGGTAAGAACACTTAACATGAAACCTATCCTAATATTCTGAAGTGCACAACACCATATTGGTAACTATAGGTACTATACTTAGTAGCTTATCTCTAGAAATTATTCATCTTGCATAACTGAAATTTTATGCCCATTGAACACACAACTACCCATTTTCTCCCTGATCAGCCTCTGGAAACCACCATTCTATTCTCTGTGTCTGTAAGTTTGATGACTAGATACCTCATACAAATAGAATCATGCAGTGTTTGTTTTAATCATAACAGACCTAGGAACTAAACAGTACTTTAAATAATGAGCTGTTTTCTGCCTCATATTAGCCAAGGTTAGAATCGTTTGTTTGAAATAAAATTTCCTGATTATATTAATATCAGTGTCAGTTGATAAATCGTAACCACATACATGCATGTGAATGTGTGAAGTTCATAAGTTCTGACAATATTTTAACATGTTAATCAGAGTCAATACGCAGCATCTTCAAGTAATAAGTAATTATCTCTACATTACAACAGAAGTTGGACTCATCTATAAACTGTGACTTCTGTTGTCTAATATCTTCCATTTTTAATCAGTTCTCATATGCCTGTTTGTACTTATATATTCTGCATATCTTTGCCTTGAACTTCTCACTTTCCAAAACTCTCAGCATAGTTGCCTAATTAAACACATGCCTCATTTCACATACCTTTCTTGACTCACTCATATAGAGTGATCTAAAAACAATGAGTAACTAATATGAATCAGAATATTGCTTTTGCTTGTCTTAGTAGTTTTGTGAAGGATATTTTGAATATCTTCTTTAAAAGTTTTTGTAATGACATAGTAATTGTTTTTATGAGTTTTCAATAAGCCGTGAAGTCCTCTAACATCTGACCACATTCCTGTGGTAATGAAGTCTAAGAGAGAGAACAGTTCACTTAACCATGGCCTGATACTAAAGAATTGTCCCCATTCTTTTCATGAAAGAGGTAGGAAAAGATGAGGAGAAATTAGACTTAAATGAACATCATTAACATCATCGTCATCATTTTTATCATCAAATGTTTATTGATACTTGTCCTTTTCCAAAGCTCTAAGCTCTACTGTAATTAATTTTAAAAGCCTCTGTCCAAACCTGAGATATTTATAGACAGGAAAATAAAGCATCAGTAAAAGTTCCTTGGAGAGCTTTTGAAAACAGATATAATATTCTAATAAATTCTTTCCAAACAATGAGAATATTAGCAAATGATTATTAATCAAATGCTAAGTCTTTGCCGGTTTCATCCAGTACTTGATATGTACCTGCCAGTATTTTTATTAATGAAATAAATTTTCCTAGTAACTACTTCATTTACTTTCAACATTTTTCTTTTCTTTTTTTATTATACTTTAAGTTCTAGGGTACATGTGCAGATTGTGAAGGTTTGTTGCTTAGGTATACACATTTTTCTTTAAAATTTTTGACAAAAAGTCTTAAAAGTGTTCCTCTGGAAAATACTAATTTCCTGGAAACTTTTTCATAGGTTAGGCTTTCCAAGAAAGAGACTGAAATTGGCATGTAGATGAGTTATTGGTGACTACTTTCAGCAACAATACCTGTGAGGGGAAAGAGAAGTGGGACTGAGAAAGTAAGACATTGAGCTAAGATGTAGTTATAACAGAAGCCTCAGCTGATCCCTCCAGGAACTCTGAGATGGAGATGGCCCTTCAAAGTTGACCTATATTGAGTCACCTTTACTCATTCTACAACACAGGGGAGGCCTAAACTTGGGCAAGGCAGACCTTTTTGGCCAACAGAAATTCAATTCCTGGGGAAGAATTTCACTTTGAACTTGGTAGGAAACTACTCTATTTGTGGAATTCAGTGTTGCTGCTCTGAATGGGGTCCTGGGATGCTCATTACTTTATCTACTATGGTCAACCCTTTGTGCTGCTCAGATCTACCTGGCTTCTAAGATAAGTACACCTAATCTGGAAACAGATACCCTAAATTCTAATTTGTCTCTTCCTGGGTAAATGTACAAAATCACTTTCGGCGATTACTGGGAAGAACTCCAATATCTCTTACTGAAGTGGAACTTGGTACTGCATCTGATACTTCTCTTCCTCCTCTCCTGTGCAAATTATATTACCCTCATCCTTAGCTAGAAAATATATTGGCCTAATAGATTACCTGGTGGTGTAATCTAGAATCACATGCCTGAGAACTGATCTCCTAATAAGGATGTGACCTTTTTATTTCTCCATATCCTGATAATATTGGATGAATGACAATGAAGACTCTACTTAGTAGATAACCTTAATGACACATAATTTCATCCTTGTCCCTACTTTATAACAGCATTCTACTTCGCCTGCTCCCCATCATCAGCATCATTTACCTTTGTATCTTACTCCATTAGAGCTGCTATCACAAAATACCATAGACTGGGTAGCTTATAAATAACAGAAACTTATTTCTTATAGGTCTAAAGACCGGAAAGTCTGAAATGAAGGTGGCAGCAGATTTGGTGTCCAGTGAAGGTCATTTTCTAGTAAATAAACTTGCCTTCTAGCTATGTCCTCAGATGGTGGAAGGTTCTCCTGGGCCTATATTATAAGGGTACTAATTCCATTGATGTAGGCTGTGCTTTTATGACTTAATCACCATAGGTGTTAGGATTTCAACATGTGAATTTGGGGGGAACACAAACATTTCAGTCCATAGCATAATAAGGAACTTCTTTCCTTGACTGATAGTTTCTTAGCACAAAAAGCCTACCACAACCATACATTTCAAAAAGGGATTCTAGTGGTATTACGTGGCACGAAGATCCCTCCCCTGGTAATTAGTGCCTCTAGATCCCTGGAGACTATATTTTCAGAAATGCAAAGCACAAATTACCCAATTATTCACAAAGAAAGATGTCACATGGGTCTACCCACTTTTATCTTCTAGTTCCCAATTCCACATATTATACCTATTGGAAACAAAGCATCGTATAATGATTATTGATCCAGGGTGCATACTGCATTCTATAAGATAGTGTTCCATCCCCGCAAGCTGACATCTCCAAATTGGCACCTCAGTTACACCTAGTAGTTTTTGAGTGGTGTGGTACATCATAAAATCAGTAGATCCATCATTAACTGACTGCTACTATGTTTTGTTGTAAGGTAGCTTTGTTGGTCCAATGAGATGTTAGGAGAGCTCTCATATTGATGGATCAGCACTACATATGCCCTGGAGTTGTAATGCTAGCCAAACACCTATTGGCAGGAGAAACAAGAAAGGCTGCCCATTAAGTGTGTGGTGGCTATGGTCTCTGTTCCTGGAAGATTGGGTATATGAGAAGCAGTAGGTAACTAAGTCTTCAAACATAGGAGCCCATACATTGGGTTTATGCACAGGACTACATATTTGCTACTCTAGCTACTCTGTTCATGCCTATTGTACCTCTACTGTGGTGGCTGATGTCAGAGAATGACAGAAGTTAACTGGCTGAGTTATTTCTGTATGGTTCTTTAGCGTCTCTTCTGCATTAATATGCATTACAGGGACTTTCACACTTCATGCCTACTCCTGGTAGTCCAATATATGACTCTTTCTCATATTTCCCTGACCCAGATAGTCTCATATTTTACCTTAAAGTCCAGCCATGTCATTTGTGACTGCCTATAACTCCATGTTCTTATCTTAGGCTATTTCCACCCAAAGATTGTAACCAGGTCCTATGACTGAAGATCTACTCCTCAGAAGATTTTCTCTTTTGCTTTATCTTCTTGTGCAACCTCTTAACTAGGCTCTAGGGAAGCAGCAGTCCATCTCCAGTTTATACCCATATACCAAGTCAACCCATCTATGAACCAAGCTCAGACATTTTATTTTTCCTCCACATGGCCATAAGGGAGGGCCCATACAGAAACAGTATGAAGTTAGGATGAGCTTCTGTTGCAACTGAAGTATGTAACTTAGGATTGCAACTATCTGTGATCTCTGCTATACTCATAAACAATTCCTGATGTACTACCCATGTAGATTGCTACTGCTTTTGCCAAATGTATTGGCGGTTCTGTCCACGTGGATACTTGATGCTCCATGGTCAGGTGTTTCGTCTCTGCCAGTACCCAGACGTATGCCAGAAACCATTTCTCAATTTCAGGATAATTCTCGGCTACGTATGTCTTCATTATTTTTAGAGTCTGGGTCTATGATTCTTCCTCTGGTACTGCTATGAATCCTATGCATCATATTTTCCACTACATGTATCTTTAATACCATAGAGGCTTCTAAGCTATATGGCCCAAACAGCAAAATAGCTTTTACACTGTCTGAAACTACTACAGAGTTCCATTTATTTAGTAAAATTCATGCCATTATCTTTTTGAATATTTCTCCTATCATATTATCTCTCCCTTTCACTTTAGGGATTCCAGTTGCAAGTCAGTTAGAACCTTTGATATTATTCTACATGTCCTAGAAGCTTTGTTCTGTTTTCTTACTATTTTTACCTCCAGATGTTTCCTTTTGACTAATTTATGTTTGCTTATCTTCAAGTTCTTTGATTCTTTCCTATGTCCAGTCCACTGATAAGATAATTAATTCTTCATCTTGTATAATTTTCCAAGCCTTTACATTGGAATAGTTTTATAGTTTCAATCTCTCTTTTGATATTCTTAATTGATTCAGTCATCCATCCACCTTTTATAATATATTTTAAAAATATCAGTCATGTTTTAAATGGTTATTTTAAATTTCTTCTCTGATAACATCAAGCTCTCTGTAAACTTTATTCTTATTCCGTCATTTTTGTTTGTTTGTTTCTGGATTTTTTTGTACAACTCATAACTTTTTATGGACCTAACTTTAAACACCAAGATCATGTGTTTGCTTAGATTATTCTTCACGGAATAGCATTTGCTGGACCGTCTACCTGGAAACCTTTTATACGACAGTTGAAATTGTTTTTAATTTACATATTGTTCATAATAAGAAACCTTTACAAAACTCTCATTTTCCTTTAATGAAACTCTTAAGACTTTTTAAAATTTTTTAATTCAAAATGTTTAGAAGTATGAATTTGAATTTTCAAAGTCATGGATTCTTAAGTTCATAAATTATGTAATTGTGTGCTGTATTAATTTTATTATGTCATTTATAAATATGCTATTATATAAATTTTAGCCATTTTCAAAATGTTTTCACAATTTGGATGTATTCAATAGTAGTAAAGCAGACTATTTTGATCATTTACTATATGAAAAGTTTTGTATTTGGTATTTTCATGAAATAAAAGTAAATAGGTGTGATCCTTATGCTCAAATAACAAGCAATAAAGTATGGAAGATAAGACAGTAATTCAAATAAACACTAAGGAGACTCTGATAAATCATATCAGCTGATACGTATTGGCGATATCAAAAGGAATAAAGTTAACTAGAATTTTGTATGACCTCAAATAAAAAAAAAATAGATGACAAACAGAAAGGTGGAAATGACATTTCAGGCAGAACTATCAGGAGCTAACACAGATATGAGAAACTATACAGAATATTTAATTTTAAACAAGTTTGATAAGAAGCAGTGGTCCTTAGCTATGATTTACAATCATTTAGAGAGATTTTTTAAAATACAGCTTGTCAGTCCTATTCCTCAGAGATTCAGATTTGGGATTTTGTATTTTTAAAAACTCCTCAAGTGATTGTATTATTGAATCAGGTTTATAAACCAGTAGATGAAAGTAGCTGATAATATCAGAGCAGCGACAAGAAAGGAAAAATTGGAACAAAGAATTCGGTTTTAGGCTAGGGAAACCACATTTATTTCAAGGGGCAATGGAGAGTTCATAAACTATGTTTTGAGGCTCTTATATGTGAAAGAAAAGAATTAAAATCAGGAAAGTGATTTTGAAAACCTTGTCCAAACATGTAACGCTGACCAATGAAAATAAGTTGGGTAAAGAAGGAATGAAGAGAAAGTAAGAAAAAAAAAACAAAAAACAAAAATGCTGTCTGAAAAAAGACAGCTAATTGACAGACACGTATATATAAATATATATATATATACAAATATATAAAAACACACACACATATACTACACATAATATATATATATTTATTTATATAAAAGGAATATATATATTTCTATTGTAATATTGTGGATGCATGGAAATGTTTTACTAATCACAGCTCTCAGTTTATTAACTTTGATGGCTTGATGCTGAAAGGATTCTGTAACTTCCAGTGTTAAAATATTCAATCTGTAGGCAGATATTGAGGAAGACTACTGAAGAGGATTTTTTCCTTAGCGGGATCATAGAAAAGCCCCAAATTTCACAGGCAATGATCCATTCTGCTTAAAAAAGGAATTGCCTGCATTATGAATGCAATCAAAAATTCTAATTTTAGAACCAGAACCTGAAAATTATTTCAAACATAAACTATCGCTGTAGTGCCAAAGCAGGCAGGAGTGTGGGCAGAAAGAACAATATGTTAGACATAACCAAAAGAAAAAGAGATTTATCATGGCTCTTCTTTTGTCAAATGAAGTCCGTAATAAAATCATTAGATTGCATGGAAATCATCAGCTATGCTGTGATGGAGGTGGCAGTGATGCATGCCAGGTGAAAGGAACTATACAAGGAGTCTAAAACTGTGCCTGACACATAAATATGCATTAGATAAAGTAATGAGCAGTAAGAAATACCTGGTATTTAAGGCAATGTAGGTAGAAAACAGAGACTAAGACTTTAGCCAAGGCTTTAATCATGTATAATAAGTACTATTATTTCTTTTAGATGTGCCATGTCAAAGCATTGGTATCCTATGAAGAAGATAAAGAATCTTGTTGTTATAATAATCAGGTAGCATATGTACTATTAGAGATGTATATATATGTAATGACCATCTCTCTACTATGCTACAGTAGAGATATTTTGATTCATAGTTTACAGGTGAATAACTTAGAGTATGGATAGGTTGGTAATTATTTGTGGGAGATAATTATCAACCAAAGTCCAAGACCCTCCACAACTGTGTTTCTTTTTTCACACATAAACATTTCTTTGTTTGAATGTTGGAATAAAGCAGAGATCCCATTGAATATTTCCCATTGGCTGCACAGACAACTGTTTTAGTTATGCACCTTAGAGGCAACACCATCACCTCATTACTGATTCTGACTCTCACCTTTGCAAGGACTAACAGTTTCCCCAGATTCTCAAGAACTACTTTGTCTGTGGTGGGGAAGAAGTCAGGATTTCTGATAAAAAAAAATAATGTGGAAAGCAAAATATAAAAACACACACACAGTACACATAAACCCCCATACATATATATGATAAGGATTTATTTTTTGACAATATTTGAATGTATATAGTTTTAATGAAACACACAAAGTGTATGCCTTCATGAAGCTAAGTTTGTCATGGAGAAATATAGACAAAAATAAATGAGTCAATTTCATAGAAAGCTAGAAGGAGATTACATGCTATAGGAGGAAAACATAAAATAGGATAATAGTGATTGTAGATTAAGACAAGAATGCAATTTTGTATAGCGTGGTTGAATAGTCCTCATTGAGATACTGACATTTTAGTTAAAACCTGAAGATGTAAATTGTGAAATACTTGGAAGAGATTCTTGGAAAGGGAACAAAAGTATAAAGGTCTTATAGGAACAGGATGCCTAACACTTTTGAGAAAACATAGGAGGTCAATGTAAGTAAAGATACTAGTCAGGGAGAGATTAAAATAAGATGAAGTTAGAAAGGTAAAGGGAAATTTGGTGTGTGTGAATCTGAGGGACTATAGTGTTAAAAATGAGAATGGTTTATAGAGACCAAAATTTTCACATTAGCTAGTTATTCCATTTTTATCCTCTTTGGAGGCTACTTAGAAAGTCAAATTATAACCACAATTTTATTTAATGAATAAAACATTAGGAAAAACTGATCCTAAGATAATCTTGATGATGTTATCTCTAGCTAAATTGAGATATGTTTGCCTTTTATGGAGAGAACATTTCAACAGCGGAGTGTATTGTCTTTTGTCAAATCTCCTCATCTCCAACACTGCTGGATGCATCCTGTCCCAAACTCTTTCAACAGTTTCTGTCCCTGCCCTCACACTTTTGTTATACATTGACCATCTGTCTTTTTTTAACTAAAAATTTCGGCACTGACCCTGCCAGAATTCTACATAGTCATACAGAGGGTTTTCACTTATCTTCCTAATTAGAATGGTGGTGTCTTTGGAACCTTCAAATCACCAATTAAATATAATGTGGTGGTGATATTTTTACCAAAATTATGAAAGTAATAAAATGTTAAACGTGTACCAGACCCTGGCTAGTTGTGTTCGGTGCATGCTTATACTCTATCATCCCAGTAAACCTATGGCGTACCAATAAGTAACCCTCATTTACAAGTGAGAAGCTTGATCAATTATGCTTGCACTAAATGTTATTGTCACAAACATCTGCTCTTTCCTGGGGGAGAAACATTCCTTCCCATTACATTTCTGTTGGACTTAGTCATATAACTTGATTTGTAGGTGAAAGACTTAAGAGCCACCTATATTTAATTGGCTAACCCTAGTCATATGACCAAGCCCAATATGAATGGAAGTGTCTTTTTTTCTCTTGAACACAGCTGTCAATGTCTCTGATAGTGTATGCTTCATTAACTTTGGTCTCAGGGTGAAGACAATGTAAAGAGGATCTGTAACTCACTCTAGTCCTGGAGTATGAGTAGGAAATAAAACTGTATTATGAACCTCTGAAATTTAGCATACCTGGCATACAGTAAGGGCTCCACCTGTCAGCTATTTTCATTATTGTCTTCTTCACTATAATAAGCTTCTTACTTACTTTTATTCACAACTAGATATTATGTATTGGGGTTACAAAAACCATGTTTTCCAATTGGTATCCACAGTACTAGTTGGCATAGCAACTACACCCATATCAGAGTAGCTGCAGGGAAGGTAATTTAAAGTAATGATCAGAAGCACAAGTCAGAGGAAACATGATTTAAATTCTTGTTTGCTGTTATGGCCTGTGCAATCTGGACGTTTTGCTTACACTCTGAATATTTACCGGTGAATTGAGGTTAATGAGATCTCCCTATAGCTTTGATGAGCATTAGCTAAAATAATGTACAGGAAGCCTTAAGGGCAGGGCACACCGATAAGTGCTCAATCAATGCTAGTTTTTGTTAGTAGATGCTTGCTACTAATGGATATAATGGGCAAAGAAATTATTCTAACAATTTTACGATGATTTGTACTTTTTCCTGATATTTTGAACATACGAAACACAATCTTGCTTTCCATTAAGCTCCACTTGTGTTATTCTCTACGTGTTTTCTATCTGTAAATATTGCATCCCTAACAACGTTTTTTGGTTAATAGGAAGTTTAGTTTTTGGCTTGGTACCTCTAGTTGAGCATAGAGGTGGTTCATGGTAGATGCTTAATAAATATTCGTTACTTGGCCTTTGAAACTCCCAGGTATTTAAGCCAAAGTTTATTTTATTTTAGAAATCTCAGAGAGACCATTAATAGACTCAATAAAGCCAAATTTACATTCAAAGTCATTCTTATTTCTTGTAGGTAATAAATGTTTGACTCACAAAGACCATTGAAAAAAATTATGGATTAGTATTCATAGTGACAACTTGATGTAATTCATTACTTCACTAATATTCTCAACAAACATCACACTAAAAACAAATCTCAGCAGATTGAGCTCGTACTTTGTTTTTCTCATTCACATTAAATTAGTAGTCTGAAAGTTCACAGACATAAATATGTTCAGCGTTGAAAAATGTTTGCTTTTGCTACAATATATCAAATTATCATTATAGAGAGTTACTTCTCGGTGATGTTTACCTTAGTGAACTAACTTTTGAGTTTTGTATTTAAATGTTTTCATGTTTTCTCTTGTCTTTTCCAACATAGGCCTCAATTGTGAAATCAATCTAGATGAATGCCTATCAGAGCCCTGTCTCCATGGTGGAGTTTGTATTGATGGCATCAATCATTATACCTGTGACTGCAAGCGTGGGTTTTTTGGAACACATTGTGAAACAAATGCAAATGATTGCCTTTCAAATCCTTGTCTACTTGGAAGGTAGCTATTTTTATTTTTTTTTATTATTAGCTTTATGAAAGTATATTTAACTCACAATATTTAAGACTTAATGTCAAGGGAAAGTTGATCATTTTAATTATGCTCTTTCATGAAACAAGAGCTAAGTAGAGTTAAGATGACAGATGCTGCCAGTTTTAGCTAATGCAATGTACTGATACATTATCTCTGCCCTTCTTTTATTTCTGTTCATTATCATAAAGTAATTTTCAATAAATGTGGATTAATTAGACTTTAATATACTTAAAGGTAACTGCTCATCTTAATGGAACTAGCGGGTAAGATGATGAGACATTCTATTATTTGCACTATGGAGAGATGATACCACATGCTTAGTATTTAAAGTGTTCCTAAGTAAACTGGTTCTTTCATCCTTATGTGTATGAAAGGTACTTTATGACTCTATGAATCTGTATAATCACTCTCCTGCTCATGGATAAAATATTAGTTAATGCACATCTAGAGTGAAGGTATTTCTAGAAGATGCAGGTGGCAAAGAAGAATGTAACACAGATGCACCATGCTGCTTGCTTCCGCATTACTTTTACTTTCTATTCCTGCCACCTACTTTGTAAGCAAGGAAAGGAGAATGAAAGTTGGTAGCTCATTGCAATGCAGCCTGGCCATAGCTAACTTCAGTTTCTCACATAAGCCCTAGACACACTTTTTATCTTTTAAAACTGTTACTTCTTTTCATTGCCATGGGGAAAATGGCAAAAATGAAAATTGATCCGATTTTTCAGTCCAGTCACCTTCAAGGATAAGAAACCCAGGAATAAACTTTGCTTTCTGTTGCTCATGGGAGTGCTTTTTTCACTTGAACTAGGAAAGAAAAGTTTAAATGGTGAAACTCCCTTGAAGTTGTGCTTTAACATCTACTTATTTGCAAATTTCATTCTGTTTCAGGTGCACAGACCTTGTTGATGAATATCCATGTTCATGTGATGCAGGAGGGACTAGCATACAATGTAAGATCAAAATTCATGTAAGTCTTCTAATTTTATTAAAGTTATATGACAAAAATTTAATTTAAAAGAAACATCCAATTGCTTGCTGTAGGTTTCAAAGTCATTTCTTCCACAGTTGTTGATAATTTAACTGTTCTCTCACCTTTCCTCCATGTAATTCTTTGGCTGCTCCAAACAAAACTACAGATCACAGCAATTTTTTCTACACTTTTCTTTTCTTTGTCTCTTGTTATTGCAAAATTCCACAATTCCCCTCCCTAACCCCAACACTCCACCAAACTAAATCCTAGAAGTAGCCATTATCAACAGTTGCTCAGATGGCTTAAGTTTTTCAATCTGTCTCATCCTCCCGGTCTTAGGAGACAGAGGTAACTATGAATCTGTAGGGATGACATAGGATTCAATTAATTCAGACATCCCAAGGAGAATATAATTACTGGATGTATATACCAAGAAGTAGGCAACACCTTTAATATTCTCAAGATATGTCTTTCAATCTTCAGGGGTCTCATGTGGTGTGATTAGCACATAGTATTTTATATGGAATAGCTCATTTGTTGAGAAATGTTGGTTGCCTGAAGATTGTGACCATTCTTGGTAGATGAGACTCTTGTGAGCCTTTTGGAATAATGGGGAGTTCTTCCAAATCATTTTTGATTGACAATAACATGGTAAAGGGAGGAAGCATACAAATTAAATGCCTTTGTCATTGTGAAACCATGAGTATTTTATTTAAATTCTTTGTGTCTCTCTCCCTCATCAGTAAAACATAGCTATACTATTTCTAACATCACAGGGTCATGTGTGATAATGCATGTGAAACACAGTAGCTGTTCAGTAAGTAGCCCTTCCAGAGAGGGGTGATGGAGTAGTTAAACGCATTCAGGGATAACCAGGATTGAATCTCTATATTGCTGTACGTTCTATATTGCTGCTGTATGTTCTCAGACAAATTACTTTTATTTTGAAATTGTTTTAACTATTCAATAAAAGTAATCACAGTAACTACCTCAGGTTATTGTAAGAATTAAATGAGATAATGCATGTAAAACAATTAGCACATTTTCTGACATACAGTTTTAAAAAGCATAATTGTCTGTTGATATTATTATTTTTTGGTTCTGGATAGGGAAAGCCATTCTTGATGTGGAAAAAGAAATGTACTAAATAAATTCCCTGGCAGAGAATGAATGAACCATACATCTTGTTTGCATTACTGCAAAGGGGTATTGCCTGAAGAAATCTCTGAAACCATATTTCTTGATAATACAAGTATCATATTCTTATTTTTGAATTAAAAATATCAGTAAATAGACATTTTTGACATATGTATGTATACATGCCTACATACGTACATGCCCACATACGTACATGCCCATCCAATATTATGAGAACAATTGTTAAAAAAAATTCTACCTAAGTGCTTCTAGAGTTTTTCCTAATATTGTTATTTTAACATTAAAAACAAACTCATTATACTCAGTGAGTTTTGTCTTATTTAGTATATCTGAGGAATCATTCTATTAAAATACAGAGTCCTGACTCATTCATTCTAATAGCTATAAAGTATTCCAAATATACATAAGAGCCACACTTATGTGATGAGAGTACAGGCATGCTGGCTTACCTAGATCCTATAAATGAAATAACTTTTTAAAAAGTGTTGACTAATTTCATGAGGAAAATGCTATTTCTCATTATTTTAATTTACATTTTCCCAGGTTACTATGAAGATTGAGCATCTTTCCATATTATTATTTGTCATTTGTAGTTCTTTGTGCCTTGCCTACTTATAGCCCTTTTTCTTTTTGCTTACTTGTCCTTTACTTTTTGATTTGTCTGTATTGTTTTAAATTATAGATAAAATTCAGTAGTTGCTGAAAAAATGTAAATATTTTCTAAACTTTGGACACTCTTTATACAACTTATGCATTGTGAGATTTTCCAATTTTTCTTTACCTTTTTCTTTCTGACTGGGCCTTGCCTCCCTCCAAAGAAATCCTTCACACTGTAATATTTTAAATATATTTTTATATTCTCATCTACTACAATTATAGAATTCATCATCGTGTTAGTGCTTTAATTCACAGTGAATATATTATGATTTATAAAAGTTGGGAATCTAACTTAATGGTTTCTTTTAAGTATAATCATGTTTTCAAAAAATTTTATCAAAGGGTTTGTTAATTCTCTCTTGATTTGGGTTGTTTCACTTTCAATATAATAGGTTTCTATATATGAGTTAGTCCTTGAACTATCCTGTTTCTTTACTTATTTTCTCATTTGTACCAGTGCCATCTACAATAATTATTATAGTTTAATCAAATTTTTAAAAAGGTGTCATGTTTCACTAATACATGAAGTGTACTCCAAATGTAGTTTTGGTCATTCATTCTGTAAATCTTGGATATTATTAGATGTGTATAAGAAATTGGGATTAACAATAATCAGATATACTTCCTACCTGACCAGATCCACATGGAAGGTGATCTACATATCTCTCTCTCTAATAGTTTCTCTATTTTCTTACTGGCTGACTGATTTATTTTAACTTTCTCTGTGCTGAAATGCTTAGATAACATCCTCTGAAGTAGATTCATGAACCATATTACAAGGCTAAAAAGACAAGAGCAATGGAGAAAGATAAGCAGTACTAACTGAAATGAGCACTCAGGTCAATATAGGGCAAGGTGTTAAATGTGGAATTTCTTGGGAGTGGAAAAATACAGTTTATGTTAGGGATGTATAGGCAACAACACTAGCGAAATTGCTGTGATGGTTAATATTGAGTGTCAACTTCATTGCATTGAAGGATGCAAAGTGTTATTCCTGGGTGTGTTTGTGAGAGTGTTGCCAAATGAGATTAATATTTGAGTCAGTGAACTGGGAAAGGCAGACCCAACCTCAATTTGAGTGGGCACAATCTAATGAGCTGCCAGCACACCTGGAATAAAGCAGGCAGAAAAGCATGGAAGAACTAGACTGGCTGAGTCTTCCGGCCTTCATCTTTCTCCTCTGCTGGATGCTTCCTGCCCTCAAACATTTGACTCCAAGTTCTTCAGCTTTTGGACTCTTGGACTTCCACCAGTGATTTGCCAGGGACTTTCGGGCCTTCGGCCACAGACTAAAGGCTGAACTGTTGCCTTCCCTACTTTTGAGATTTGGGACTGCAACTGGCTTCCTTGCTCCTCAGCTTGGAGACAGCCTATTGTGGGACTTCACTTTGTGACTGTGTGAGTCAGTACTCCTTAATAACTCCCGTTCATATATACATCTGTTCTATTTGTCCTGTTCCTCTAGAGAAACCTAATACACTTGCTTTGTTTTGGTTTTTGTCCAAGTGACAATTAGTAAGAAGCTTTAGAAGTTAGAATTAACGCTAGAGAAAAGCAAACACATGCCTGGGGAGAAAATATAAGCCATGACTAGTGAAAAAAAATGTAAATTAAGTTCTAGATGTGCACACACAGATAAGAAAAGTGAGTAGGGCAGCATAGAAAGCAGATATTTTTCTTTCAACTTCGATAAGACTTAGAAGGATGGCATGTATTCTTCTCATGTACCATGTGTATATGGAAGCAGTATTATTTTTTTAAATATAAAATTATAAATATATGTACTAAAATGGCAAAATCTAATTACAGAATTAAAAACTCATGACTTTCTCAGATGAAGTAGAACTAAGAGAATTTGTGCTTTAACTCATAGTGAACATATTGTTATGAGACTTAATATAAAGCAAAGACTCACTCAAAGTTCTCTAAATAAAAAGGAAACAATTGAAGAATTGTGTGTGAATAGCAAAGACATGGAATCAACATAGGTGCCCATCAGTGGCGATAAAGAAAATATGGTACATATACATCATGGAATAGTAGAGTGATAAAAAAAAAATTATCATGTTCTTAACAGTAACATGGATGCAGCTGGAGGCCATTAAATTAAGGTAATCAATTCAGGAAAAGAAAACCAAATACCGTATGTTCTCACTTACAAGTGGGAGCTAAACGTTCAACACCCGTGGACTTAAACATGGAAACAATAGACACTGTGGACTAGTAGAGGGTGGAGAAAGGTAGAGGAGAGTGGTTTAAAAAAATGGCCTGTTGTATACCATGCTCACTACCTGCGTGCAGTACACCCATGTAACAAGGCTGTGTGTGTATCCCCTGTATGTAAAAAACTGAGTACACACACGAGTGCGTGTATTCATATTTCTCTGAGTGTGAACTATAATTTATGAGGAGCTTTTTATATAATATAATTTACATTTTGTCTACCATGTATATCGTGTATTTTTCAATATTTTGTTATTTTGTTAGTACATAGTGGATTCTGGCATTCAGAAAATTATTTTTATGTATCCAAATTGACTTGATTACAGAACTCTAAAGGTTCTGTGGTTTTTGACAAGTTTAAAGGGGACTTATTTAACAAGTCCTTCTCATTCTTTTTATTTGAAATTAAATGTTTGATCCATCAGAATGCTTTACAGGAAAGATTATGAGTTGGAGTCCATCTCCCTCAACAAATGGTCAGCATTTTCCTACAAATTATTTTAGAGAATATCAATATCCTTTAATTAGAAACAAATCTTTAAACAAGATCTTGCAAATGGGAATATTTATTACACACACACACACACACACACACACACACAGAGTACCTTGCTTTTTCACTTTATCAGAGCAGATTATTCTACTTATATATATTCTATGTTACCATATATTGTTCTACTTTCTTCTTCTTTATATTCTATTGTGTGGAAGTACCATATTTATTTAATCCGTACCCTTTTTTGGATATTTAAATTTCTTAAGTCTGTTGCTCTTAAAAATTCTTTCTGTGTTTTAGGTGCAGAAGTTTGAGTTCATTATATTCTGTTTCGTAGCAGAAAAGAATCAGCCCTAGTTTTAAGACCCTCTGTTGCTCATTTGTTTGTTGTGCCCTACATGCTTGTATGTTTATGAGAAATAATTTTCTACATATTTGTTCTAGCAAAACGTGAATATTACTTCTTAGTTTATGTATCTTTTGTTTAAATGTCCTTATGTTCTCCGGGTATTTGTTCTCTAGCTATTCCACTATTTGCCCTTCTCGATAAATCTTGAATCCCTAAGTTAGGAAAAGCTCTATCACTACGAATGCAAAAGTGAGCCCAAACCTGGTTCAGAAGAGCAAAACAAGTGGGGGTGAGAGAAGTCGCATTTCCTTTTCCAGCCTCTTTTGACCACCAACAGCAACCACATGTCACTTACAGTGCTAGATTCCACAGTGACATCTAATCAAAGTGTTCTCAGCCTTTTGGATTGCCCAGCCCTGCAACTTGCAAAGTAAAAGCCCACAGCATTAATGAATTTTGAATATGCACTTTTAAAAAACACTGGACTACACTAGCACTTTTTATTCAGAATTGAACAAAGTTCACAGAATTCTGTGAAGGTTAATAGGCCTTCGCAGGGGGAATGGCAGGGATTTATTAGGTACATTGTTCTGTTCCCACTCTTCACATAGCAGTTCCCTCTGTATCTGTTGCCCTTTCTCCAAGATCTTAATTGAAGAAAATATTCCACTACTCAAAACACCAATGCTAAAAAATAAAACACGATGCCATGAGAGAAGTGTTACGGTAAAGATGATGTTGGGTAACTTCCTTTTCTAGGCAGTTCAGAGTTCACATAGCAAACCTGTGGATCTAAACCATATCCCTCAGAAAAAACACAACTATATGAGTCACTGAGATAACTGTCACATTTACTAGCCCAGTTAGTACTTTGCCCTGTCTAAGGAATGCTCCTGTACATTTCCTGGCATAACATTTTCAGTACAAGTTGAATGAATATATCACCAGTGTCAAGCTCAGTTGTCTAGATTACCCTGGTCTGCAGGATTCCTCCCGGCTTCCATCTCTTTCTCTGAATACTCAGCCTTTTACATATTTTATTTTATGAAATCACTTTAGTGAACTCTTTGGGGAAGCACTTTATTATATTAAATAGAATATAGCAAAGCAATATAAATGATGATGAACAAAAGAAAAGGCATGCTTTTAAATTTTTAAACCAGGAAAGATCAAGAACTTTAAATGACAATTTGATTTTCTCTAAAAAGAAATTGCCTTTGTATTTCCCATTAAGCTTTCTAATTAATTTAGTAAAAGATTCTTGAAACCCTGGAGACAGAACTTTTGGCAGTCTAAAAACTATCCCTATCTTCCCATGGGAGATACAATTCAATTAGTTTATGTAATGCTTTCTGATAAATCATTCTATACATATCCAGAAATAAAGCTAAGAGAGAAACATGTTTCCATGCCACTCCCTGTGGAATTCTGCTTTTCTATTCTATAAATAAAACTGCTATACCTACAGGATAGTCTACTACTATGCGCCCTTGGTTTTCCTTAACGAGATCACATTTTCAGCAAAAGTGAAACAAATATCATAGCATTTGATTATAAAAATATACATTTAGTTCTAACACTTGAGGGGGTGTACAGGATCACCATCTAGGTTCCAGGCATGACTGGAATATTACACTGAAGTATACAATTCATTTCTGATTGAGAATGACACTAATTAATCTCTCTGATACAACATCTAATTTTCCAATGGATATATGATACTAATGGAAAAGCTTCCATAATAGTCTTTTCAGTATGAGTTTTCATTGTTAACACTTTTTAAAAGTCACTGAATATTTGTGAGCATAAGTGTCAATGAATAATAATTCTAGAAAATTATCACTTTTCAAGGTAAAATGCTGAAGAAGTATTTCATGTGTGCATATGCAATTATCCTTGAGAATGTAAGAACTCAAGACCTAGAGTGCAAAATGATTCAAATTGGTTTATGTTCATCAAGGTATTATCTTTAGATTGCTCATTGAAAATAAACAGTTTTACTAATGATGTCACCACTCTCCATAAGTTATTTCTCAGAAGTATGTGTGCAAATCTTTTCAGTTAACATTATGAAAACTAATGTCAGACCATGTTTATGGTACTGTGACATGTGTTTTCCACAACGTAAGTATATATATGTATAAACCCTACACTGTAAACTTAAAAGCATATGGTATGACATGGTAGAAGCTAAATATACACAGAAACATATTTCTTGTTCAAATTAAGTGCCAAAAGATAGAAATAGAGGCTGACTGAGCCATTGGCCTTCATAGTGGAGAGGAAAGAAAGATAATATTTACTAATCACATACAATGTTTAAGACACAGTACCATTATTTTACTTAATTCTCATAGCACACCATATGAGGTGGGGCATATTATCACCATTTTGGGCATCAGTGTAGTTACAATAAATAAAATAATCATTTTTTGAATAAGTAAAACTGAGAAATTTAAAAATATTTTTATACTTAATAGGTATTATCCAGATTCCTCTAACTCTACAAGACATTTGCACTCCTGCAGCTATATGTCAGAAATGTTGGGCATACAGTTGGAAAAAGGCATGGGGAAAAGTAATTAAAAGATTATGATTGGATTCAAACTTCAGATATTATAGATGTATTAGGTATTTTAAATGGATATAAATCTGTTGTGAAATGTTTGTTCTGAGTATGTGATCAAACCCAGAATTCCTTTGAAATGTAATGGAAATACTATTAATCATTACTGTAGCAGAGCAGAGCTGAACTGGGGCTGTTTTGGGAAAACTGATAGGCACTGTAGACACTAAGGGTGTGAATAAAAGTGAATTCCTGTCGTTATCTGCAAAGGAAATTTGCTTTAGGACCATTATTGGGGGCAGGGGCAGTTCTCTGACATAGTACATGTTTTTACAAAGATTAATAATGATTTTTTCCCTAGTAAATCAGCAATAGAATATTTGAAGGGTTCTTTCTGGTAATAAAAGTTAAAAAAATAACACTAGTAAAAACACATATTTCAATTACTAAAGGAAGGAAATGTCAAACAAGCTTACACATCAGCTTTTTAGATTATGTTTAAATAAAAATGTAATTTGATTAAAATGGTCAGCCTTATACTAATAATCAAATTTGGTTCTCTATTTCTTAATCTAGGACTGCACATCAATCCCTTGTATGAATGAAGGCTTCTGTCAGAAGTCGGCACATGGATTTACTTGCATTTGCCAACATGGATACACTGGTGCATATTGTGAAAAAAGCATTGATGATTGTGCTAAGCGTGAACTTAATTCAGCCCTTTGTCTTAATGGAGGGATTTGTGTTGATGGACCTGGACACACTTTTGACTGCAGGTTAGTGTTTGTTTACCCACAGGTAACTTAATATGTATTTAGGAGTACTTATAAACATCCCACCACAGATATATATATATATACATACAACTTAGAATATAATAGTTACAAATGGCATTGCTTATATTTTCCAAATATCCACATCCTCTCCAACATTTGTTGTTTCCTGATTTTTTAACGATCACCATTTTAACAGGTGTGAGGTGGTTTCTCAATGTGGTTTTGATTTGCATTTCTCTAATGATCAGTGATGATGAGCTTTTTTCATGTTTCTTGGCTGCATAAATGTCTTCTTTTGAAAAGTGTCTGTTCATATCCTTTGCCCACTTTTGGATGGGGTTGTTTGCTTTTTTCTTGTAAATTTTTTTAAGTTCTCTGTAGAGTCTGAATATCAGCCCTTTGTCAGATGGGTAGATTGAAAAAAATTTTTCCCATTCTGCTGGTTGCCAGTTCACTCTATTGATAGTTTCTTTGGCTGTGCAGAAGCTCCTAAGTTTAATTAGATCCCATTTGTCTATTTTGGCTTTTGTTGCCATTGCTTTTGGTGTTTTAGTCATGAAGTTGTTGCCCATGCCTATGTCCTGGATGGTATTACCTAGGTTTTCTTCTAGAGTTTTTTGGTGTTAAGCCTCATGTTTAAATCTTTAATCCATCATATATTCATATCATTCTCATGTTTTGCTTTCCCAGTTAAGTAATCTCTCATTTTATACTTGTTTTTATCTATTCTCCTTTACCAAAGTGGATTTTTATTCTTTTTCTCAAGTATTTTATATCAAATGAATGATTTGTTATAATATACCATTTATAGCATAATCCCTAGCCAGAGATTCATTTCTGTTACTGCTCTATGCCTAGCTTCTGAGATCTTAATAAGTTATAAAAATTTTTATTTAAGTTATAAAAGCAAATTAATCTATCACTAAATTTTTGAACCAGTTTTTAAAGGTGTATTTTTTAACATTTTACAAGATGAATTTGTATTTCCTTTGTTATTTCTGATTACATAATGTATTCAATTGATTGATCATTTGAGAATTTAGTCACTATCTGTTCAACTTGTAAAATGATAATTAAACCCAGGTATTAAAAATATGCACACATACTTTACCTCCTTTCAGTCTCATTTGTGCCAGGCTGATGTTAAGTTAAAATTTATGAACTATATTTCTGTCCTATATCTTAAATTACTGACAGGTTTACTATGTATATTTTGATATACAGTTATTTACTAGTAAAGTATGCTTATTATTTCTATATTTTATTATTTCTTTTTAAGGTACTAATATATTCTGCCTTCTATAAAATACTGTCCCTTCCTTATTTTCTATATTCAATGTCTAGGGCATGTTTTGACTATTTACTTATTTTGATATCTCTTGTATCATTTTATTTGGTGTATATCTCTAGTAAAACACACATCGCTACTAATTTAACATAAGTTTAAGACTAGTAATTTTACATTTAGCATTGAGAAAAATGTTTATTCTTATGACACAGATATTATTACACATTGTCTAACGTGCCATTTTTGATATACACATAAACCAGACATGTGTGTGGGCCTGTATGTGCATGTGTATTTTAAATCCTTCTCTCTCTCATATCTTGTGTTTTGAGCATATATTCTATTGATTGTACTTCTGTAGTTTGATAAAATATAGTAAATACGGTTTTTATACAAATGGAAATTATATAAAACAAAATTATTAAAATGACCACCAAAGGGATTCTCAGGTTTATAACCTAATAATTGCCTGGATGAAGTCATTAATCATAAACAGAACATACTTTTCTGATGGATACAGTGTTAAAAATCAGGATGAATGGAAATTCATAGAAATCCATTTTGTTCAATGAAAAATTTGATTATCAAAATAAGTAAACATAAACCTACAATGTGTATTTTTACAAGCAGTTAGTATTTGTTAAATCAAGCACTGTAAGAGCTCTTAGTCCATTTACTGTTGCTATAACAGACTAACAGAGACTAGAAAAGAGGTGTATTTGGCTTATGCTTCAAGTGGCTGAAATGCCCAAGAACACGGCATAGGCATCTGTTTGTCTTCCGGTGAGGGTTTCATGCTGCGCCATAAGATGGTAGAGACGTGAAAGTGGAATCTGGAATGAAAAAAGGACCAAACAGGAGAGGCAACCTTGCTTTCTGACACCCATTCTACCCAGAGTTTATCCTTTCTTGAAAGAACTAATCCAGTCTCATGAGAAAGACTTTAATCTATTTTAAATTTCTAACCACTTTGTACAGGCAGCACCTCCCAACATTGCTGCACTGGGAATTAAGGTTCCAACGTGAGTTTGGCTGTGGACACTTACGCTATAGCAAACTCCTTTATAAATATTCCTTTTAGGGAAAAGTTATTCATGGGCTAGCTAGGCAGATTTGTCTTACAGCAAGATGCGGTGGAATTCAGATTGAAGATGCCTGCTTCTTTTCCTGGCATATTTCCCAGGGACAAGTATAGGCATTCATTACTGCTGTAAAGTTATTTAAATTGTATTTAAATAGGAGTCATCTGTCTCCAAAATTTTCACTGGAGATTCAATGTGTTTAAAAGCCCCCGAAAGTCTGTCAATGGTAATGCCTTGGGAAGTGCAGTTTCTGTTGGGACTCCCACGCTACACTATGAGAAGTAAGAGTTGTTACCATGTCAGCAGAGTCCTTAGATAGTTTACTTATCAAAGAAAAGTCATATGCCGGGAGGTGGTGCTTTTCAAGTTAAATTATCAGATTTGTTCAGGGACTCAGAGTTAATCTGTAATCCGTTTCTTTAAAATAATAATGAAATTATTATTTGATATTAAAAAAGGAAATTGAGCTTACTGTTCTGAGTCTTATTTGTGTTTTCTAAATTTAATTAGAAAGAATCATCTCACTCTTAAAAACCTGGTAAAATATGTTGTTGTTATTATCATTATACTATTTTTGCTTCAAAGTTTATGTCAATCATAGTAAAAGTTAATGTCTCCATTCTTGTTACCGGTTTGTTAATGAATTTGTTAAGGTTTATTTGACTTTAACTGAGAAAATTACTCAACTTTATAACTTTGCAATTTAAGGTATTTATCCTGAGGTCTTTCGAGGAAAACTATTTCCTTAAAATATTTCAGCCTTTAATGACCTGCAGAATTTTTTATAGGCTTGCTTTTATAATGATTTTAGGAGAACTATTTATTTTTCCAGTTGAAATTTAATGTTGAATCACATTGAACAAAAAAAAAAGGTAAAGACTGCCCTACCCTTTAAAATTACCTGTAAATTTTTTAATTGCTTAAAACATTTTGTTGTAAGATTCACATATTAATTTTAACTTGGTGTAATGTAAATTTCTTAGATCTTATCTTTGACTGAGGCTGATGCAGTAAATGCTGTTACTTTGCTTTGATCTCTATCACTGCAGAAAATAAACCAAGGAATGGTCTATTTTCATGAATGCCATATGTTATAAATTCAGTTGATTCAGTTCTTTCACAGAAGTTGACATGACTTTTAACTTATTTAATTAAAAACTATGTAGAAAATATTTAGTCTAATGAATAACATAGAGAACTTATAATTTAATCCCCTTCTGTTTTTATTTCTGGAGTTTTAAGAGTTAATCAGGAGATGTGGTGTCATATGTTTCTCTTATTTCTTCAAGTCAGGCTGATTTTTAAAATTATTATTCTATTTGTCTTATGTAGATTGATACTGATTCACTCATTTTGTATTCTACTTTGGATAGCAATATTGCTTACATATTGTATATCACACGTTTATTTAATTTTCCTTGATAAGTTTTTTTTACTTTTTAAAATTTTTCAACTTTTATTATAGATTAAAGGATACATATACAGGTATGTTAAATGGGTAAATTGCTTGATGTTGAGACTTGGGGTCCCAAAACTCCCATCACCCAGACCATAAGTATAGTACCCAACAGGGGATTCTTCAGGCCACCCCCTTTCTCTCCTTTCTGCATCTAGTGATCCCCATTGTCTGTTGTTCCCATCTTTATGATCATGTGTATCCAATGTTTAGCTCCCACTTATGCAGGGACCATATGGTATTTGATTTTCAGTTCTTATGTTAGGTCATTTAGGATAATGGCTTCCAGCTCCACCTATGTTTCTGCAAAGGGCGTGATTTCATTCTTTTTTATGACTGCGTAGTACTTCATTGTGTATATGTACCACATTTTCTTTTTTCAATCCACTGTTGATGGGTACTTAGGTTGATGCTATATTCTTGCTATTGTGAATAGCCCTACTTAAAACTCTGTCCTTCATGTGTATCACTTTTTTTCGGTTTTTATATTTTTGTTCCTTCTCATTTTTTTTATTTACTTCTCAAACTTTTATCCAGTGTTTCTGAATTTTTCTTGTTATTCTCTTTTACTTTTTAATATATATTAGTTTTTTATTTTTTTCATTGTAAAGGTAATGACCTCTTAAAAAAAACACATTTTTACCTTCTGTTTACAAGACAGTTTATTCCAAGAGTTTGACTTTTTTCAAAGTTCATATAGCTGAACTCCTGTTTTTATTGTTACAGAGTTAAGTTGACTCAGAGTGTCAGTTTCCACCATTTTGTATCCCTGGTTTATTGATCTTCATGGTTGTTACTCAGATATATCAGAAGACCACTTTCGTATCCTAACCCTATTTGCCAGGCTCTTGTTCATTGAATTATTTCTGTGTCTGCAAGACAATTTTAAATGATAAGCCTGAACCATTAAATCACTGGGCAGAGGCATGTATTAATGCAGAGGAACACCCAATAAAGCCTGTTTTTACTACATGTGTTGTGGTTTTGTGGGTCTAAGGGTGAAATCACTGCACAAGTATGAATCTACTTAAATATCTTACTCTACTATTACAATTTTGAATATTGGGCGTCTCCAGGTCAGAGGTATATCATATGTATACTTTGTTCATTGCTGTTTTTTTCCCATGAAAATATTTTATTATTTTAATTTATAACTAAGACAATGGTGCATAATTAAGGTTGCTAGTGTTTATTAAAAAAGAAAATTTCCCTGAATGCAGTAGCCAAATTTTTAAAGATAGGTAGATTCTTTGTTTTCTGGCAATGATAAGTTGGTTATGGTAGGCAGCACAGTATCCACACATAACAGTTGTATTTTGATGAAGAAAGAAAAAAAAAATTACCGAGAAACCCAGATTACATATAGTTTTTTGCACTTTGAGCTCAAGGGGCTTGTTTAAAGTTCTCAGGCATCATTTAGAGCCAGTGAACCTGTTAGGAATTTATTTTCCATGCAACAGGTTTGTAAATTTCTAAGTTGATTAATAGATGGACTGCTTTCAAAGCAAAGTGAATCTCATGTTTTCTCAGTTAAATGGTGTATTTGATATCTACAAATATAAAGCTAGTTGTAAACCCATTATATTTACTGGTATTATATAACCATAAAAAGTTTTAAAGTTCAATGAAAACTATAAGTCTAATTCAATTTTTACCATAGAATGTTAATTAAATGTGATAAACTCTGATGTTGCTACCATATGACATTGTCTACTTCAGTGTCCCCTTGCTTCTGTGTGCCAGCTGAAAATATAATTCTTGAAAAACATGTTTTATACTATGAGTTTTTAGTATGCTATATCATGATCATAGGTAGATTCTTTAAACAGGAAAGAAGGGGGCAAGGGAGGAAGAGAGGAAGGGAAGGAGGGAAGGAGAGAGGGAGGAGGGGAAGGAGAAAAGGAGGGAAGGAAGGACTAAAGCCTGACTGAAATGTGACTCTGGATAGTAAAAGGAATGAACCACTGGCATATAGTTAGTCTCCTTATTACTGTGAACATATACATAGGCAATATTGCTTTGCTTACTGAAATAATATAAAAACTATTTCAAGCAAAATAAGTTAGTATTTTTTTAGATAAACAGTTACTTATATGTTAAATGTATAGTAACCTATTCTATAACCATAATTCAGGTGAGTTATAGAGAAGTGAATGGACACTTTAAACACTTTAACTTATTTTTAGTAATAAATGTTTTAGGCAATCCAAACATTTAAGAGTTTATATTACTTAATGAAGAAATGCCAATTTTATAATATGCATGTCTAGAGAAAAAAATACATGATTAATAATAGATAAGATTTTCAAAGTCTTTGCCATTCATAAACTATATATGTTATTTAAAATAATTGGATGTATTTTTGTTCAGAAAATATAGTACCTGAAGATTTCATTTCTAGTTGTAAACCTGATTGAGTTTTAGGGCTGAGGGAGATTAAAGAGGTTATCGCTCTAGTGTCCTAGTTATTACATAGGTGAAAAGGCAAAGGCCTAAGGAGATTTGTAGTCTGCAGTTATCAATTCAAAACTGAAGTAACAATCAGTGGAAAGGTAAATAACAGAATCTAGTGCATTGCTCGTTTATTTTTATTACAGTATTTTATATTTGAAATACAAAATATAAAAGGAATATATGTATATATAGTAAAAAGAGAAGAAATATATATAGTCAGATATCATGACTATTCTCCTTGCAGTTAAACATCTACTTTGTACTTTATTTCTTGGAGCAAAGTTTAAAGATATTAATGAATTTATTCAGTTTAACAATAGATGCTTTCAGAAATCCATAACTATTATTAACCATATGTAACACTTTAATAGCATTTTAATGCATGTAAGTTTTATTAAACTATAAAAACTATGTTGAAATTACACTAAAATTCAAATTGGACTCACATACCAGAGGACTACAGAAATAAGCAAAAACATTATACATAACTTTTTTTCTCTGTAGATTACACAGAACTTAGGAAATAATTTATAAAACAAAGCACTGAGACACAAAGATAGTTGATTTGTTTTTAGTATGTGAAATGCAGTTCCAGGCATTTTTTTTCCCTAGCCTTTGCCTTACAGGGTCCTCTTCCATCCCCACAACTTTCCCACCCTCCAGCTCCAAATTTTTCTTTAATCTTATAATTTTTTCCCAGACTTGATTCTCCTTGGTCATTATCTTCATATTTTTGAACTATTTCATATTCCTGCCCTTATTACTACTTAAACTTTATTACTCTTTCTACTTTGAACTGAGCATAATTAACTCACACTACTTATATGTTAAAAGATTGGTACGCTTTATTGATTCCTGATATTTTCACGTTTCTTTTTTAAAAGATTGCAGGAAAATCAGTAAAAAGAAATCATTTTTAATTATAGAATCTTAGGGACCATAATATCTTATAATCCTGTTAAATAAACTATTTGAGATAAGTAATCCATACTGGTATCATATTGAAGTAGGACAGATGCTAGTTTCTTATATGCTTGGAGAAAAAATTCTGAAATAAAGCCTAAGAGAAGTTGGGTAACTTATGATGGTTATAGGGTAGGGATATTGATTGTACGATAACCCATTTCCAACTATCATTAATCCCTTTGGCTTTAAGTTAATTCGTTTTATAACTTGGAAAAAGATGTTGGTATTTTAACAGCCATAGTTTAGGTGACATTTTGTTAAATAGAGATTATGATTTCAAAAACAAAATATGGACCATGTAATACTCTAAATTTATGCCTTTTTTTTTTAACTTTTTCACTCTAAGAAAAAAATTTGGGCTATTTTACTATATATGGTATTGGAAAGGAGAAGATAAGCAAAACCTGCTTTTCTTAACAGGTCTACTATGTGAATGTCACCTTTACTATTTTATCACATTACTTCACAACATGGAGAAATTCAAATTTAAAATGTTGGCCTATTTTGATTTTATAATGTAAAGTATTATTAATATGTTATAATTTAAAAATTATATTTCATTCATCAAATTTGTAGGCCATTTCCTATATTCAAATGTAAGACTTCTTTTTTTTACAATTTCATCTCATAATAATGAAAACTTTTTCTGATGACCCCCTAAACTATCACAACCCTTATAATTGCTTACTAAACATTTGTCTTCATGTTTTAAAGAAAAGTGTTAGAATTTCCAATTTCCTTTGGATTTTTTAAATTGTGTATTTTTGTACTTTAGTTCTTCAAACCAGAAATTTTGTAACACAGATTTTTCAAGTATTATTAAGTCATTGAATCAATCTAAAATATAATTTTTCTAAATAAATATTATAACAAAATAATAAATTAGAATTGCATTAAAATTAGCATTATTTCCAGTTTTTACATAACCTTTGGAACTGATTTTGAACATAATACCTTACACACCTTTTGCTGTTTAGTCTTGTTATGATTTCTACTTTTCTTTTTCATTCCAAAGATAAATAAAATATATTTTGAATGGTAAGAATTTATTGTAGTTTGCCTTTCAAAATACCTGGCAATAATTTATGATCAAATTATTACTTTTGAAAGGTAAATCTAGATAATTTTCTAGATAAAACTAATGTCAACTATACTAAATATGATGATAAACCACATTTAGTGATCACATGTTCAATCAAAAATTTAAACCAGTAACAGAAAAAGTATGTTCATTCAATAAAATAGATTTTATTGTATAAAACACATAAGTGTTTGCTCAACAGCATCAAGTTCAATTTTAAAAATACATCTGTTTATTCCATTTGGGGTACAATTAAGGTCACTTTATTATCATATGTAGAAAATGAGACCACTCATTTAATTCACCAAATAATTTACATTAAAGAATATTACTGATCTACACATACATTACACTGAAAATTGGCAATTGCTGTATTTTATAGGCAACTAATTGATTTCAAAATAAGATTAAAATTTTAAAAAGTCAATTTCATGGTTCATCTAATTATTATATAACTTAATTTAGCAAATATTTTTTGGAAAACCACTATGTACAAAAAATTCTTGCAATTGGAATGTGAAAATTGAGGAATCACAGCTGTATCTATATTTCCTTCAGAAGTTCTTATAAATTTATAGGTTTTAGCAGAAGAAAATGTGTATGTAATACATTTTAGTAGGATGAGTGTGTCGATTCAAAATTATAGATTAGTTATAATATCCAGTCACAAATATGTGAATTCTTTGTATATATTAAAATACGACTGTGACCAGTTCACAGAAAATAAATAATCAGATATATTCAAATTTCTTTCCTTTGATGAAATAGAAATAATTTTCTATGATTTAAAAAACCTTCATCATACATAGATTGCTTTGGTATATCATCAGATCCAAGAGCCAAAAAGGCACATATACAATCTATGGGATCAAACATGACTAAT
Organism: Cacajao melanocephalus; assembly: GCA_963573385.1. Classification (NCBI taxonomy): domain Eukaryota; kingdom Metazoa; phylum Chordata; class Mammalia; order Primates; family Pitheciidae; genus Cacajao; species Cacajao melanocephalus. Next base: position 32,096 of record CAUYLG010074821.1, read on the forward strand.
TAAGATTCCATATTTCTTGAAACCAAAAGGAAAAATGAAGGGAAAAAAATTTAACCATATTAAAGAGAGTTGTGGCACTAATAATTATGGATTTACGATAGTTTGTTTGCATAATTACCAGATATTAATGAGTTTGGTGGTTTTCTTCAGCAAGATAGAGAAGTAGTAAAACATGGTTCACCATTTAAATTTTGGTAAGAATAAAAGTGAATTGTCGTATGTAACACTTCTTTTAATTTACTAAACAAATAGAGTATGAAAATAAGTAAATATTTATGTCCAGTTCTGCTGTCTTTACTATTAACTGCTATACCATTTACTAATTCTTATCAAAGTTAATCTTTAATAATATTAAACAAGTTACACCAAGTATACTGAATTTTCTGAAGAAAGAATTCAGACTACTTTAACTGATAATTATCAAATGGCTCTCTCAATGCCAAATTTGATGCCGTTAATGAATAACAAGTGTATTGTAATAAGTTAGATACCTCCAGGTAATTTTGATGATAGAGTGGCCCATCTGGACCAGCCACGGAAAGGCCACTGGCTGCAGCAGGTGAGGCACAGCCAGGGTTATGCTCCATGGAGCAGGCAGGGATCCCACCCCCTTTCAAGTTGGGTGGGAGCCCTCCTCTCCCAGGCACAGCTGCAGCCACCCAGCCATGTCTGTGAACCCGGGGATCCCTATACTCTGGGGGAAGCCCACCCCCTACCTCCATAGTTTTGGAAGTTCCTACTCTTCCTGCCTGGACTCTCCCCACTCATGGCACCTTCTCCAATTTGGGGCAAGGTTGAGGCCAAGCCCAAGCACTGTCAGGACCGGCCAGGTGTGCCCATGCATGGGTGGCACTGACATTCCAGCCCCCTGCTGCCTTGGCCCCAGACTTTCGGTACTGACAAGCACAGGAGGGAAGCCAAGGGGTGCTGAGGGCGGCTCCCTGTGGACCCACAGATGCCCCTCCATAGGAACAGCCTGGGCACCTTGGACAACATGATTGATGATAGTGAGAGGAAGATAGGCTCCTGGGCAGAAATGAACGGGTCCCCATTGAAGCCCTACCTCCAAGTCAGAAAGGGCCTAAAGCATTGGGCCAGGCTGTCAGTTCTGGGTGGAGTCCACCTCTGGGATTTAGAACTTATGGTATGTTTTGCAGACCCAACCATGGCCAATCAGTACACACTTTCTCTCTTCTGAAGTCCATAAACCACCCCCACACATATATCCCAACCCCCTACACAGACAGACTCAGAGAGATATCTGAACAACCAGCTGTGGAAAGGAGCTACCCAATTTGAGTCTCATTAACTTGTAGGGACAACCTACCTATGAAAAGGAGCTATCCACTCCACGTCTCCTTTCTGTTGAGAGCTGGAAAAGAGCTACCCCCTCTGGGTCTCCTGGAATAACCTGCCTGCAGAAAGACACTACCCACGTCGGGTATCCTGAGAGCTGTTCTGGTGCTCAGTGAAGCTCCCCTAAACTTTGCTCACCCTCCAGGTTTCCCAGTACCTCATTCGTCCTGGACACGGGACAAGAAATCTGGGCCTGTTGAATGGCAAATGGCAGGACTAAAAGCTGCAATACAAACAGGGCTGGAACGTACCCCCCATTCACCACATTGTAGGGAATAAGGAGAGAAGAGCTGTGGCCCTTTGGGAAACCCCACCTAGGGGCTCCCTGAGCCAGGACTATGACACCCTCTTTGGGGATCTATGGTTCCTGGCATCTCCAAGCTTCTGGGAACTACTGCATTCCCCTCATCCAGATGTGGGTACCTGCAGTAGAAGCTACATACAGTACATCTGGTCCAGCTGTAGCCTTACATGGAGATGGCACCTGTGCCAGCACCTGGAGCTGCCTGCCCCACCACAGCAGCTGGCATCTTTGCAGCGGCTGCTGCAGAGGGCTCACAGCTGCTATCAGTTTAGCCAAATAATCTTGGCAAATCAGTCTACTCTCAGCAGATGTTTGCTAAGAGATAGATACATGATAAATGATAGATGATTAGATAGATAATACATAAAATCTCTTTACATAAAGCAAACTGGCAAATAACTGATTTTAACCAGGGAACTCACTGGTAACCTTCATCTTTAGATAGTTGGTTATTAATTAATAGAGAATAAATACAGAAGAGATGATGATAAAAATAACGTATTTGCATATTATAATTTTGCACTAATACTTTAGATAACTTAGTGGTGTGAAAAGATAAAATATGAATGAAGAAGTAGCAATTTAAAGAATTTTATAAGTTAGGATAACAAAATTAAGTTTATGTTGTTTTTATTTTGGTGGCAGTTTGTTAGCCATCTTATGGCATTTATAGGTCTGCTCCATTTGATGAGAGAAGGTTACCAGGAAAGAGCAAGGGCTACTGGAACAGTAAGAATTACACACTCAAAAACCATGTTAGTCACTGTTTAGGAAACTTAGGTATATGTTATAACTCTCTAAAGCTTAGTCTCCTCATTTATTAAATAGGATGGTCTAATGCCAACCTAATCAGAATGTGGCAGGCGACTTCATGAGATAGGCAAAGATATATTTGTATGGAGATTCTCTTTAGCAACTAGTTAAGACAGGTAGGGTACATTTCTTTGTACCCTTTCCACTTCCTTCTTTCTCCTCAGGCAGCCTGGCTTGCCAATCTGTGTCATAGATGATTATAAAATAATTAGAATAAAAGTATCATATCATTTTGTCTTTTCTCTGTACTCTTTTCAGTCTTTAATGTAATTCTGACACATCTGTTAGTCTTTTCATTTTAAATAAAAGAATTGTAATGAAATACATTTAAAAAGACTTAAAAAACACATAATGGCTAAATAGCTATAGAAGCTTCAATTAATCAACAAAGGTAAAATTTACAAAGTCAGTTCTCAGGAACCCAGAGTATATAACAATTTCAGCAGCTTTTTTTTTCCTCTTAAAAGTTGATACAAAAGAATGTGATAAAATATATGTAAGTAACTGAGGATGAGAAACAGTCCACACCTTTTATAATCTGTATGGTATATTATGTGAATGAATTGATAAAAATACATTTTTCAGTGCATATAATTTAGTAATTCTTCTTAAAATGATGTGACTTTTAATCTGTATTTGAGTTATCAGTGAGAAGAATAATATAAACACTTCTTTTTTCTTCAAAAGTATATCTTCATTAAATTATTTTTAGTGCTTAATGCTTGTCCTATATAAAATATAACATTTGCCTTCTGCAAATTTCCATATGCTGTTATTCAATCTTTTAAACTTGTAACTGGACCTAAAATGATGATTTTTAAAAACATTCAGCTGTTTTCTGGAAGTGATGCCCTTTCGAAAGTAAGGATGCTTTTCCCAGAACTATAAAGTTATAAAAATTGAAGTAGATTTAATTGAAGGAATCAATGAGATAAACTTCTCATTGTTTAGAAAGATAATTCATTCAGACAAAAGGGGGGAAGAAATAGTAATTTTGAACACTGATAAATACTTTATTGTGTGTTCCTTGTGCTTCTATTATAGCAGATTAATCTGACGTGCAATTGTCGAAAAATGTTCAAAATTCAGACCCTTTTGTTCATTTTTTTCAAAAATATAATCCATGCTTGCAGCTAGATTTTCAAATTTTAGCTACACCTCATAAGTTATATTCACAGTGAAAACAAAAACTTTCTATCAGCATAATTATTTATTTTTATTATTTAAGTAAAAAACTAACATTTGATGTATGGAATTATATGGTATATTACTTTTCTACTTTTAATGTTTTAATTTATAGGAAAACCTACTTATACAATTGTATTAATGCAAAAACAAGACAGGAATCTGGCGACTGGCTACAGAGCGAGTCTCTGTCTCAAAAAAAAAAAAAGGAGTTAAATAAGGGGGAAGATTAAACTTTAAAAATAAAAAAGCTTGGTCTGGAAAAAATTTAGATTAAGCTGCATGGTTATACTTTCCTTATGTAGGTGTGCGGATATTTGAATATGTGGAAAAAAAACTGCATATGTTTTCTCTTGGCTCTTATAACATTTTTGGTTTGCTTCAGTGGTTTAAAAGAGATTTTCAGAAAGTTCTAACTCTTCCACAATAAAAGCCAGTGTCAGAATTTGATCTCTGCCTACCTGATTGAAGAGAATTAAACTTTAATGCCACATTCTGGAGTCTAGGGTGATAGTACATTTTATCAAAGACATTGGCCAGTGAGGAAATTAAAAAAAAATGCTCATGCTTCTTATTGTCAGTGGAATTACTGTATCTCCACAGGTCAGGGCATCGGTACATTTGCAGCATACTTTAATTCTTTAGCAGTACCTTTTGTAGAGCAACTTATATAGCTGAAAACTCTTCTTGCCTTCCAATTTTAAAATGATTTTGATTTCTTCTTATCCATAAAAGTTTTCCAAGCTTCTCCCAAAATTTTTGGGTTCAGCAGAACTATAAAAATGATAGTGATATTTTAGAAGATAAAAGGATTATATTGTGAGTTTTTTTAATCTGAAAGATCAGTGTATTTGTGTATTTATGTGTCAGCATGCATAATATAGACAAAGAGAGTGTCAGACAAAAATATTATTAGTATTACCTATTTCTGTAGAAAGATATTCACTTTGCTTACTTTTTAAAAACTGCAGATTAAACTGTCCAATTATACCTTATTTATGTAGGAGTTCAGATACTTAAATACAATGAAAAATACTAAAACTACAAATCTTTTCTTTTGGCTCCTATAACATTTGCATTTGAGATAGATAGATAGATAGATAGACAGACAGATATAATTATGTTAAGTATGTATGTACTAAGATATATATATCATATATATTCAGAGTAGCACAGGTGTATTACATCATATACGGTCTACTCAGGCTACACAGATCAGTTTCTTAAATTATTAAATATTGGTTAGATGCTTGCAACCTAGCATATACTAAAGGCTTATGAATAAATTAGATAAATATCTTAAATGAATAAGCTTACAATATTTCAGTAAAACCTGTAAACAAATGTAACAGAGTATATAAGAAAAACACACTACAAATACATAAAGTTTCAATTAAAGAATAAAGTAGATTAAACATACTCTATTTTGAGAGATTGAGTAAGGTTTTAACAGGTGGTATTCTTTAACCTCAGTCTCAAAGGATGAGCTCATCACGTTGATATCTTTGGTATCACAGCTTAAGAAAGAAATGGAAGCAAAGAAAGATGCGATCTGATGGATTACAAGAAATCATCATTTAAATAAAAAACATAGTAGAAGTAAAATAAAATAGGATTTTTGAGGTAGGATGGAGCCAGACCTTACAGAAAATTGTAAAAGATGCTTATTGAACTGATGAAATTGATTCTATAAACAAGGAGAGAGGATCCTTTCAAAATTTGTATGTAAGGGGAGTTAAATGGTCAAATTTGTGTTCCAGAAAATAACTTTTAGGAGAGATGTATCTGGTTAAAGAGACAAAGTACCAAATACTGCAATGATCAAGGTAAGGGGAATGTGAGTCCAGCAAAAGCAGCGTAATGGGACAAGACAGGGCAGAATCCAGAGAATTTGGAAGGTAAAAATATAATATTCTGCTGTTGATGAAGTGTGAGATAGAATGAAAAGTCTATTATGACTACTTTATTTAGGCTGGAGTAATTATGTGGACTCAAATGCAAAAATATCCTGATCACTTATGTAATAATTATCATCTCCAGTCCAAGCTAGAAGAGAATTATGGAAGGCAGGAGACTTAGGATCTTTTCCACTTGGACTGGAGATTCCACTTGGACTAGAGGTGATGAGCTCAACTTACCATGAGTTGTTTACTCAATTTTTTTTAAAGCTAATGATGAAAAAAAACAGAGGAAGAGGCACAATAAATCTTTAAACCAGGTCTGTAGATCTAGAAACAAGTAAATTTTAGAATTAATGTGCACAGAACTACATGGATAACATGGCATCCGTCACATATGCTTTCTTACTCTTTTTATCTTTATTTAAATTAATCTAATCACATTTCAAGAATTAAAAGCTTAGTGTAACTTAAAACATATGGGAAGGACTCTTAGATCCATAAATTGCTTATTTTAAACATTTTTTTGGTATCTCTTAAGCTTTTTGTATCCTTGTGGATTAAATTTATTCACCATTAATTATATTTTAACATCTTTATGAAAAGGAAGATAAGGAAACTCGAAAATCTTGAGGGAGATATGAGTATGCCATTTTAGGATTCATAACATTAATAGGGTAATCGACGAATTAAATACTTTTGTATCATTCCAAGATAAATATTTTGCAGGTATATGTAGGTGTGAAAAAATTTCTCTTTGATTCCTTTAAAGAAATTAACCTGAATAAAAGTGATCTGCTTCTAAATTTGTTACCTAATATTTATTCATTACATAGTATCAATATAATTATAAAAATATAATAAAGAAAATAATGGTTCAATATATGTGTATATAACTTGGTTTGTTCATAAAATTTATATAATATATGAGATATTAACCAGCATCCTTTACTTAGTGTTTCTTTTGAAAACCTAATAATTGTAGCAAGCAGGTATTTCATTGGTATTGAGGAAGTTCTTCTTGTTTTTTAAAGTTTGAATACCATCTGGCTTGTTGGCAACATGAATAGACAGTTTGCATTTGTGGATTTAGGGATCTCATGGGTATATTGCTTATTTAAGATTTACATGGAAGATTAGGAGATTCAAGCACTTATATCCAGGCACTGTGGTTTTAACCCATTTTAAATGTTTTATCAAAATTATTTATAGGAAATAAAAACATATTTTTATAGTCACCTTGTAGGTATAATCCTAAACTTAGAAAGAAAATGTAGATAAGCTTTATTTGGCAATTGGTCAATCAGGTGAGATATAATATGAGATGTTAAATATACACTTTTTATTATTTATTTTAAGACATAATAATAATAGTATGCTTTGGGGAGACAACTATACTGGGAAAACTAAGGATTTCTTTGAAAATTCACCCATTTAATTTCAAACCTATAGGTCTATGAAAATGTATTTAGATAACAATCTGTTCAGGCATACAATGTCTGTGAACAATAATCTCACATCTTTGAACTGGGAACCCTTCCTGGAGGTCATTTTTTGTGTGTCAATCCTTGCAGTGCCTTTAATGTTTAATGATTCTACCTTAAGTCTTAAAGATTAATGCTGTTCTTACTATCATACTTATTTTTCTTTCTTTTCTCACATCTGATCACATTACTTCCTTTTTTTTTTTTTGGCCAATCGTTTGCTGCCAGACTGTGCATAACATATTTTGCTCTGCAGAATATGGAGAATATGATGTGGAGTTTTTCATATTCAACTCCACATGATTAATTTGAGGAAAGGCAGTTCTTCTCTTTCTGGCTCAATGTACCGTACTTGACAGAAGTACAGTAGTTATGTCACAATGTTTGGTATTTTGAAGGTAGAACTGGCTGCTATGGGTTAATCAGATTAGAATTTGCTAGGCAGGAGCTGAACTCCATCAGATTTTTCTCCTTGTTTGAAATTCCACAATATATTGGAGAAGTGGATGTGTTTGTGTCTACCATGAAAAGCACTGACAATAAAAATATAACTGATAGGAGTTTCCCTTCACCACACCCCAGTGAAAAACATTCTACATTGCTTAATTTTCCTAAATTAAACCTAAGCCCCAAATTACAAGAAGGATGTAAAATTGAACTTCGGTAATATGTTTTGGTATCTCTCACACATCTTTGTGTCACACAAAAATATCTGAGGCTTAAATGGTGTCTAGGATATGCAGAAGAACAACTCTTCATTTTAATGGAAATGTTCATATTCAACTCCACATGATTAATTTGAAGAAAGGCAGTTCTTCTCTTTCTGGCTTAACGTACAGTACTTCACCAAATATGGAAGTTTAGATACCTCAGAATACAGCCTCTGTGTATATAGGTCTGATATTTCTACCTGATATTTCTGCTATTTCTCCAGCAAAATTGGAGGAATTAGAAGCAGGTGTCAGTTATTTTCAGAACTTTAAACTCAACTATATGTCAAATAACTTGGGATTCACACTAAACATTTTAAGTGGTTGATTGCCCTGCTAAATCTCTAACTCCTATCTCCCACTCTTGCAGGACTGTTTTATATTATCTTCCCTTAATGGGTTTTTAAAACACACTGCTAGTCTTTTCTTCCTGATAGTAGTAGTACAAAACCAACTGGTCAGATGTTTCTCTCCTCACTATTTATTCTACAACCTCTTTCATCAGTAAACCTGTCTCTTAAAGAATGGCCCATCCCAGTAGCCGCATATAAATTAGGGACACTAAAGAATTCTGGAGAGAGTTTGCTTCCATGTACAAAGCACACTTTGCTCTTGTGGGGCAAGTATCAATAAATAACTATGGGAGTTGGATGTAGGTTGGATTTTCAGAAGCATTGTCTTCTTTATTTCAGTATTAACTTAATAACATCCAGATATATGGTTTTATTTTGTTTACTGTATCAATAGTTTTGAATCAACTTAGTTTCAGCATAGGTTATTGCTGTACTCCAAATTACTAGTTGCTTCTCATCCATGTATGCCAATCCTGCAACTGGGTCAACACACTTGTCTCAAAATCATCTTGCTCCATGTCTGTAGATTGTTAACTACAGAATATTGTTAAAATTGTTATCTACAAAATGTTATCCATAAACCCTCAGTAAAGCCTCTGCACATATCTGGATGAGGTCCTCACGTATAGCAGATTTGAGCATGTGTGTATTTGTAAAAAATACCACCCTTTGTTTACTTTTCTCCAAATAAAATTGAATCTAATTTTAAATTCTGCCACAGCTCACTAGGGGATACTAAATTCCAGCCATTAAGTTTACCTCCCCACTGAAGTTAATTAAAAGTGTCAAAATTGGTATTAAATCAAAAACAATTAGGAAACAAAGCTCTGGCCATTCCAGGTATTTCACCTATGTTTACATGGTCCCTTGACAGTGAAATGTCATAAAGCTTGATGCCAATCCTGGATGCAGAGATTAATCATTAAGAAGTTTAAGACTTTGTTCCTCAGAATTCAGTTACTTGAGGTACCCAATAGCAGTCCTTAAAATTTGATGCTGCATAAACATATGGCATAATATGTGGAAACATAAAAGAATTCTACTAAAGAACAATTATTCTTCTCCAACCAAGAATGGTGTTTCTTCTCTCATACTCAGGATACCTACTTCCTCTCTGCCTTCAACCAGGCCCTTCCTCTTGCTTTTCCTCAGTGATATTCGCTTACTTTATCTTCTTCTAGGAAACACGATTATTATGTATAATTTCAAAATAAAAGGCAATGTCTATTTCTTTTTTTCTTTTTTCGAGACAGAGTTTCCTTCTTGTCACCCAGGCTGGAGTGCAATGATGCGATCTCAGCTCACTGCAACCTCCACCTCCCAGGTTCAAGTGATTCTCCTGCCTCAGCCTCCTGAGTAGCTGTGATTACAGGCATCTACCACCACACCTAGCTAATATTTGTATTTTTGGTAGAGACAGGGTTTCACCGTATTGGACAGGCTGGTCTCAAACTCCTGACCTTAGGTGATCTACCTGCCTCGGCCTCCCAAAGTACTGGGATTACAGGCATGAGCCACCACGTGCAGCTGGCAGTGTCTGTTTCTATTCCTGTAGTATAAATGTCCAAGATACAGAAAAGACTAAATGTTTAGCATCAGACAGAGTATGTGTTTGTGGGGGGGGGGTTGGGGTTGGGTATAATAGAAGTCTGTATCTCAATTATGTATCCCCAAAAAAAATCATAGTAACAGAAATTGATTATCTGAATTGCCCCATTACAAGGAATAAGAAGCAATGGCCACACATGGAATGATTTTCTCCATTTTAAAGGCGGAATATATATGCATATGCTGCATTTTTAAATTCATTTGTTGATAAACATTGTATTAGTTCATTCTCATACTGCTATAAAGATATACCAAGAGATTGGGGAATTTATAAAGACAAGAAGTTTAATTGGCTCTGTTCGGGCCTTTGCTTCTGGGTAGGCCTCAGGAAGCTTACAGTCATAGCCCAAGGCAAAGGGGAAGCAGGCACATCTTCACATGGTGGGAAGAAGAGAGAGAGAGAGGAAAGGAGGAGGTGCTCCACACTTTCAAATAACCAGATCTTGTAGGAAGTCTGCCCCCATGATTCAATCACCTCCCATCCTCCAACACTGGGAATTACAATTCAGTATGAGATTTTGGTGAGGACGCGGAGGCAAACCATATCAGACGTTGGGATTGTTTCCACAACTTGGCTATTATGAATAATTATGCAATGGACATGAAGGTAAAAATTTATCTTTGAAATCGTAATTTCAAGTCCTTTGTATAAATACCCTGAAGTGGGATAGCTCCCATAAGCTACAATGTGGATAAACTTTTGAGGACATTATGCTAAGTGAAATCATCAAATCAGAGAAGGACAAATATTTTATGATTTCACTTATATGAGGTGTCTAAAATAGTCAAACTTGTAGAAACTGAGTGTAGAATGGTAGATTTACCAGGGCCTAGGGCAAGGAAAAAAAAAAAAAACGAGGAGCTGCTGTTTAATGGGAATTTTTTGTTATGCAAAATAAGTAAGTTCTACAGATCTTGAAACATTTTGCTTATAGTTAAAAATATTGTGTTGTGTGCTTTTAAATACTGGGCTGTATGCTTAAAAATTTGCTAAGAGAGTACGTCTCATGTTAAATATTCTTACCACAAAACAGAAAAAATAAATAGAAAAAGAATTGTTCATAAAGATGATTGTAAAACAGTTTTTAAAATAATAAAACAGATGAAGAGGAAATTTATTCTAGTGCTTGGACACCAACTATGAGCAATGAATGATATTTACTGGAATATTTACTCCTGAAACTCAAGCCATCGAATTTCAAACTAAATAAAATGAAAGGTAGCTACCACATTTAATGCATTTTTGATCAGATCTAGCACATGATCTAGTTACATCTGCAACAGCAAATTTACACCCGTGTGTTAAATCCACATTTAGGCAGAATTAACAAATATTCATTTAAGCATATTTTCATCTACTAATGGAACTCAGTGTTTTTACATTAGCTACTATTACTTAAGATCCTCAACATTGAAGCATTCCTAAAGACTGCACAGTATTCTTCCTTCCAGGTCACAGTTAATTTTTGAAATTAGATTATAGCAATCAAATTCTAAAATTATAGATTTTTAACTATTTTGTGGCATATAATTTACCCAAAACATGTAGTAGAATATACCTAAAAATAGTTACAATTGGAATTAATTCTTTTACACTGGTAAATACAAAGCTTAAGCCATTTACATAGTTATTGAAAATATCCAGTAAAGAATCATTTCTTTTTGTACTCTTCATATTCCATATGTTCTCATAACTAGTAGTAGGCGGTGGCTTTCTTTCTAAGGTCATACAGTGATGAGTAGCAATGCAAATGTAGGAAAAGATTCTGACTCATTAATTAGCTAAATGACTTTCATACATCAGTTTTGAAATGTGCATGAAAAAAATATGCTTCCATATAATTAGAAATTTCTGTATATCTTGGATATTCGAAGATAATCTTCTAAAAAATTAGCTGTAACAATTAAAGTCATAATTACTAAAGGTCTTCCCTTAATGTTATATGTAACACACACACACACACACACACACACACACACACACACACACACACAAGAGCGTATGCAATTTCTGCAATTATGACTTTGACATTATCAGAGACAGAAACAGACAGAAAGAGATCCTCCTTTGGAAACCACTTCTTGCTCTAACATTATAAAATATAATAGCTGACTATGCCAAAAATTTTAGGTATTAATGCATTTTAGGTATTAATCATATCTTTGTTATCTTTTGTCAGTTTTTCAAAGGCAATTGATCTCAGAACTACAAATTAATGTAAATCTTAAAAATTAACTCATCACATTTTGGTACTGGTTAACTTTAGGTAGAAACTGTCATAGCACGGACAGCTTTGGTACTATTTCTCAAATGCAGGCCCATGATCATACACTTAGTATCTAAAAATTCTCCACAATAACAATCTAAATTTTATATTTTAATATTTACAAATGTTTTAAAATATTTCCTTATTATTTGAATTATAAATATCTAATGGCGATACAGAACACTATGAGGTACATATACACTTCTTTTTATCATCATATTGCAGGCTAGTGGTGTTACTTTCATTATTAGAAGTTAATAGGAGATAATTTGAGCAAGGTTAATATGTATATCTGGAAATGAAGCCAAGTTATATCCACCTAACATCATACCATAATAGACGAATAAAGGTTTAGCAGTAATTTGAATGCCCAAAGTGTGAGAAAATTGAGTCATTATAAGAAAAAAATGCAGTACAGACAGGATGAGCTCAACAGAACCTGCACTAGGGTGGTGAATATCATAATAACGTTGTGAGTGATGGTTTTAATTCAGAAAACAATGCTATGAACCACATAATAATACTATTAATTTAAACTTCATTAGTTTTATAGTTCTATTAATAGTATATTAAAATTTTGTTCTGGTCATATGGTTCTATAAAAAGAGTAAGTATATAGAATTAATGCTATGTTTTATGTATATTCTTATTTAAATGATATTCTAGAAGTAATTCAATGCAATACTGTGGGACACAAGCCTAATTTTTCCTTTAATATGTCTCTCACACTTAAGAAACATTGAATTAGGTATTTAAAGTAATTAGTATTTATTTACATTTTTTACACGTTTAAAAAATTTTAAATACAAAATAATAAAAAAAATGGTTGTAGTTGCTGCCAACAATTAATTTATCACTGATTCAATGTTGCTTGTTGCCTTTCTCTAAGTTTTCTTTTTGGTTACACATTCCTGTCCATATAGCTGCTAAAATGTAAATACAATTTTAAATACTCAAGAAAATATTGTTTTTTATAGTAGCTTTCTATTCTGTCATAAGTTGCCTTTTAGATACTTTGAGTTTACTTTTCCCAGTTAAGGGGAAGTTAAACAGCTTTATGGTACATAGTGCTTGATGCTCTTTCTGTATGAATAATACAGTGCAGAAATGGAAAATCTGAAGTCTTAATCGACAAAAAACTAATGTATGTGTGTACATATATTAATTTTCAAAACATTTATAAAATTAAACGTCATTAGAAAAATACGTATTTTTTTCTTCTTGTTGAGTGAAATTTGCAAGCTTTTACAAAACTTTTAAAGGTAAATATTTGTTCTGCTCTGAGGCCAGAATGGATTGGATATATTTATTTTATGCATATTTTGCAAAACAATGAGCTATGATGAAAGGAGAGTGAGCAAAGCTATAATCCTTACAAACTCACTTTAGGCTTTTATATATAGAAAGGAAGAAAGAAACAGTATAAAGAGAATAAGTAAAAAGTGATGTTTTCAGCATGCAAAAAAGTGAATCTAAAATATTGTTCATAATTTTGCAAATGAACTCTAAAATATGATTTGCAAGATGTTTTTAAATTATGCAGAAAGGACATTTTTCTCCTACATTTTCATCCTTCCTTGCAAAATAAGTAAATAAATAAAAAGGATAATAATGAAAAATAATGCTTCTGAATAATATGCCATCTTGTTCTTCTTTTGCCTTCCAAATACATACCAGCAATTGTATCTGTGAAGTGATAACACTTTTGTAAGTTAAACCTTACCTCGAAGTAAGAAACAGATGAGAATAAAATGTGATCATGTTCTTATTTCCTTTTTCCACATTTGGCCTTAATGAAACCAAAGTAGGATGATTTTACTGTTATTTCAAATCTACAATGAAAGTTCTCTTTCAGTTTGTCTCAGTTTTAGTGCCATAAAACTTTTATTGGAAAATCCACTGAAGGTATTTCTTTTCAGTCACTTATTTGCAATAAAAATAGTCATAAGAAAATATTTATTATTTTTTCTGCCTCTTATCTGGTGATTAATAATTGATAGATGTATTTTTAATTGTCTTATGATTGAACTAACTGAATTCATAATTCATCTTTGATTTGGTCATCATTCAAATGCTATAAATAATTATTATACTTTATTTGTTTTTCAACTTTTAGGTTCAGGGAGTATATGTGCCAGTTTATGACATGGGTAAATTGCATGACGCTGAGGTTTGGTATTCATAGATCCAGTATACTGTTTAATTTGAAAAGATATTTAAAGACCTTATTCTTCCTTTCTGTCATATTTTTGCAGTCTTTTGGATGACTGTAAACACACAGCCTGTTCTTTTCCTTTCACTTGTTTTTACTTACAAAAGCAAAGTGAAAGAGATTCCTGTTCGTTTCTTCCAGCAAATAAACTTTTTCTTACAAAAAAAATCTAGTGAGAAAATCAATGTGATGATAAATCATTTATGGGCTGTTTTTTTTATAAGGATTTATTTGTTGTATCTTCCTCCTAAAAAAAGAACAAATCTAATGATTTATTGCTTCCCATCACAAACTAGTTAAAACCAAGATTATTCATGTTCCCCTAGCTTTTTGACACTTATAAATCTATCATACAACTTTAGAATTCCATTGCTTTTCTTGCAGTAGTCATTGGAAGCTGGCTTATCACATACTTACTTAGCATCTGTTATGCCATGTAGTTTATCAGAAATTAAAATTAAATGTAGAAAAAGACACAAGTGTTCTTTATAAAGCTTACAGTCTTAAAAAAAATGGCTTATAGTCTTGGGGTTAGAGCATAGGAAGTGTTGTACAGGGGAAAGAGAAGGAGAATTTGATACAATGTGATAATGATAATTTTGGATAAATAGAAAGTATTATGTGAACATATTGTCTAACACAGAATCAGGAAAGGCATCTTGGTGTGGGCTATAGCTAAAGTATAATATTGAAGATATCAAGAAAGACATGATTTTAATGGAGCATATGGTGGTTAGTAGTCCAGTATAAAAAAATTCTGGCATGTTTATAGACTTGCAAGTACATTAATATTGATGGAGCACGTTAGCATGTGTGTTTGACAGAGAATGTTGTGTGTGTATGCTTTCCCCATGTTCATGTTTCTCTGATTAGGAAAGGCAGAAGGATGTGTTATAAATTGAATGTAATTTGGGCACAAAGAGAGATGGCTGGCTGAGAGTCAGGGTCTCAAGTGATTTGTGTACAATACTAAGCAGTTTAGAAAATATTCTTGTGAATTAGAAAAATTGCTAAAAAACTTGTAAGGAGGAAAACAACAGTCATCTATTTTAGGAAGGTAAATACATTTGTTTCAGTTGAAAATAAAATTGGATAAGGTAAGATTGGAATTATAACTCAGATCAAATTCTATAGTGGGTTGACATTGTATAGTAGCATAGGGAAGGAGATTATTGAGCTGACTGGAGGTACATTCCAGTGTTTGAATGGAATGAGTTGTTGAATAACTGGATGGGGCTGCTGAATGAGAGGTTGACAATCGCAGTCACTTTTTTGAGGTGACTTAAGGATTTTGGGTTACAAGTAGTAGGTTATATACATCTTTACCACTACAAACTCCACAAACACTACAAAATAACTACTAAAGTATTTCTTAAAAACATAATTCTGTAAAGCAAAGAGATAAGTACAGGAATAGACAGGAAGAGAAAATATGTTAATTAAATGATTAAAATGCCAATTTGTAATTTAGTTTGCAGACAAGAGAAATAATTGACAATAGGGAAAGAAACTAAGAAGCAATCAAACTGCCATTGAAGAACTCTTTAAAAGATGGAGAATTGGAGTCACTTGCTGCCTCAGAAGGCCATGTTGTGGATGGAGCTGAAACAGGAAGTCTCTTGAATATCTCTGTTAGAACCATTTAGACCCCTAGATACACTCTCCGTTCCAAGCACTGTTACCCCCTCTACCACGTCTCACACAACAAACAGACACATGAACACCGAAGAAGAATTTTAAAAAGTTTCTCTCTGGAAATGTTAAAATGGAAGGAATTTGCTATTTTGAACAATAGGCATCCCTAGAGCTGGGAGTGCCATGCTGAAACTGGGGTTAATGGAGGTCTGTACACTGCACGTTGAAGGTCCACAACCCTCTTCCTGCTCAGCTGCCAGATCACAGTCACTCAAACTTCTAATTTCCAGGCTGTACATAGAACCAGCCCTCCACCCCAGGGAAAGATATTAACAGTTGGAGGCATTACTGAAATATAGCTGGATCCCACCTTAGTCACCTTAATCTGTACCAGATCCTTAAACTTCTGTAAATACCTAAATAACTTACAATCTGATATTTAGTTCCTTATTCTTAAGTATGAGCAGACAGATATCATTAGATCTCTGGATAAATCTCCTAACATTCAAAAGAAACAAACAAAACAGAAACATTAAAGAGGGAAAGATTGTAAGCAATTCAGGAAACAGAAGAAAAAAATTCCAAAATATAATTGTTATACTCAGACAAGCAGTATATTCACCCATTTAAAACAACTGATACAAAGGGGCATGATGTAAAAAGGAAATCCAAATGACAGAAAAAGAGCTTCTCTAAACTGAAAAAAATAGGAAAAACAGAAAATTAAAGAGAAAGCTTGAAGTATAAAATTAAGCAGATTTCCCAGAAAGCAATTTCTTCCCCAAAGAAAAGCCTCACAGAAGTAAAATGAGATGAGAAAATTAATAAAATATTTATAGTTTTTATATATATAGTAAAATTGTATATATATATATATATATATGTATTGTCGAGACATGTTATATATATGTATTATTATGTAGACATACTATTAGTTTACATCTGATTCTTAATATTTCAGAAAGAGATACCAGAAAAGAGGAAGTCAAAAGGAATAAGTCATTATTATTTCCCAAAACTAAAGTTCATTTATTTTTAGATTGTGAAGGGATCCACAAAGGCCTGAAAAAATTCAGAATAGTATGAGACCATTTCACATTTTCAAATGAAAACCAAAAATATTTTCTGAGCATTTTGAGATAGAGAAAAACTAAAATTCTCCAACAAAGTTTTTAAAAATGATATGTAAAGGATAAGTAAAAATTATCAAGTATAATATCGGAATTCATAAGTCAAGGGAACAATGCCTGCCAAACTTTAGGAAAAATGACTTTCGAATTTTATACCACTCAAACAGTCAATCATGCAGAGGAGTCAAATAGTGAATCCAAAATGTGGTAATTTATGTCAGGAGTTTTCTGAAAATATAAGTGACAAAAATACTCTTTGAGCTAGATCTCTCATTGCTTAGCTGGCAGTGAAGAGTGCACCACTGAGCACATGGACTCCAGATTCTCCTGGCACAAAGGAGTCATAAAATCATGCAAGTTTCACTGGTGGTGAATTGGGATGGTATATCAGTGGAAGAGGAATCCACTAACTGGTTTGATGTTGCAAAACATGAGGGAAATGGCAGTTTCAAGAGCAATTGGATTGCATGCTATGCCAAACTCTACTGACCTCTAGAAAAAGGATAACAAAATGCTAATAGTGTTAAGAAGTAATTGAAAGCCAAGAGTGAAAGTCAGCAAACTCTCTTGGCAGCATATGAAAAGGGCCTCCTCTCCTCAGAGTGAGGTCAGTGAAAGCTGAGAGCCAGCCCAAGGATTTCTCATTAGAGTAGCGCCAAGGAAAGCTAAAATTCTAACCAAGGCACAGGTCTGCTATGCCAAGGTCAGGGCCTTGTAGAAGGAATAATTTTTAAAAAATCATGTTGAGAGACATTAAAAGTTTGAAGAAGGGTGCAAGGTTTACAGATAACACCTGGACGAGATGCTCTGAGACTTAAAAGTGAACTAACTGAGAATCAACAGCAGTAACTAGAAATTAGCTAAAGTAATCCAGTGGGGTCCCCAGTTTGGCGGTCAAGAGAAATAGAATGACTTACATGATAAAAAGTGAAACCAGTGCCCTTGCCCCACATTTCCTGGCAACATGACAGCCCCACATATCCCCATGTGTGTAGAACATCATGATGCCCTGCATTTGCATATTAAAAGGCTAGGGTGGGAGGGCCTGCTTTTTCTTTCACAGATTATGTGAATGACATACCTGGTCAAACCAAGCCCTATGCAAATCAGACATCACATCCTCCAGCCTCTACATATACACCTGACTGGTTTCTGCCCCACTTGGAGTTCTGTCTCTCCGCTTTGGAGCACCCCTCCCTCTGTCTCTGTACAGGTGAGCTTCTTCCTTCTCCCTTCCTTTTTGCCTATAAAACTCTTTGCTTCTTAATAAACACACACACACACACACACACACACACACACACACACACACACACTTAGAACCAGTTAAGACTATCAAGTCTTGAGGTCAAAGCTCAGTCTAAGTTCGATGTGCTCATTGTCAAACCTGGGTTATATTCTGCTAGGATTTCTAAAACACTCCATTGTTCTCTTAGCCTATACTTTGCACAGTTACAGTTATTTACTTAGTTCTTTGCAGGTTTTAGTGCCTTTATTCCCTTCTTGACTGTAAGATACACACAATAGGAATTCTTATTTTGTTGGTCTTTGCCACACTGATACAAAGGTGGAAATTCAGAAGTATTTACTGACATTTTGAAAGATCGAGTTGGGTCTGGGTTAACCTGGATTTGTTCTTCTTGACAGTCTTCGCTATCAGAAAATAAGATCTATGATGACAAGGACTTTATCTACCTTATTTAAATTTATACCTTCAGCAAGTAGCACAGTGCATCATAACAAATAGTGCTTGACAAATAAAGTGCAACAAATATTTGTTGAATAAATAAGTGTGGTTTGGGCTATACTGGTAGTTATCAGGTTATGACGCTATTATGTGATGTTTATTGTTGAGACGGTGACTATGTCTCAGAAGGTGAAACATGTTTAGTTTGGGATCCTAAGAATAATCTATTTGGATAAAAACAGAGTTTTTTCATGAGAATAAAGAAAAATGTGTTTAAGATGAGAAATTCTGACCTGGTGGCCCTCAATCTTTTTGTCTAACAAAGAGCTATAGGAATTCTGAAATAAGAAAATGACCCTTTCATTTGTACACATTTTCTCAAAGAAATAAAACCATTTTAGGTCAGCAAGATTTGGATATATTAATTTTAAATGAAGACTTAAAGACTGTGAGATTTAAACAAAATAGATTAGTACAAACACATAAAAATGCTAGATAAAACATTATAAAGATTAACACCTAAGCTCAAAAGAAAGAAATAGAAATCCCTAGGACTAGAAATAAAAAGGAAATTAAAGACGGATTGCATACTTTAGCTGAAACACTGGCAGCTCAAGTAGTGACAGGCTTAAATATTCATTAGAACATTTTCTAGAAATTGCAGTTCAGGATTTATTTATTTTTATTTTTTTAAGAAATGGATGGAGGTGTTATGTTGCCCAGGATAGCCTCATACTCCTGAGTTCAGGAGTTTCTCTCAGCTCAGTCTCCCAAGAAGCTAGAACTATAGGCACAAATCATCATGCCCAGCTTAGGAGGGGATTTTAATGAATATACAGAAACTGAAGATATCTTGTGTTCTCCCAAGTCAGAAGGCAGAAAAGGGGCCCTGAATACAACTGATCTAAGGGTTGCAAAATCTGTGGACTGGAGACCTAGAACCACTTTACACATCAGAACTTAGTTATACGAACGTTAAGAGAACTTTCTATCCAACACAAGCAATAAGTGGAGAGGAAAAAATGGAATTTGAAAATTCCAGTCTGTGGAAAGTGGATGATGGCTTGAATTTATAATATCATTTGTTATAAAAACCCAACCAAAAAAAAAATCTGTAACATAAAAACTGGTCTAAGACAGTGGAAACCTTTAGAATTAAATAATTTACTCAACAATTATTGAGATTTATGATGTGCCAGGCTCTCTTCTGCTTCAGAGGACATGGCAATGAGTAAAGCAGTCAAAAGATCCTGCCCTCAGAGATCTTACATTCCAGTAAAGGGGGAAGATAATAAGCAAGATAGGCTAATAGACCATATTACCTGTTCACAGTGCAATAATGTTAGTGTTTGTGACCAAAGAAAAAAGGTTTAAAAATTCATAATAAAGCTTAACAAAATAAAAATCAAATTGTAGGAAAAAGATCTTATACACATATATATGAAATATATACAACTCCCACACTAATAATTTAAAAATTAGGACAAAACAGTTACTTTAAAGATATTAGAAGGAAGGAAATTTAAAAAAAAAAACCAATGAGTACAAATTGACTAGAAACAAAAAGAGAAAGATAATGCAATAAAAATAGGTAAAACTAAAAAATATTGATTAGAAAGATATCACAATATTAAGAATTATAAAAATAATTTAAGTATTGTCATAGTTAATGTTAAACACATATAGTAATTATCCCTCAGTAATTATCCCTCAATAGAAGCAAAGTTTATGGTAAGTTTCAAAATATGTACATAAACTCTGTAAGGTGATGAACATACCATGTTCTCCCCTCCAGAGAAAATTTACAAGTAATATTTTGATTAAATTTTTGTTAAAAAAATTTCTCTCAAAGAAGACTTTCTGCCTCTAAAATAATTTTCAGACTTGGGAGTCATTGACTTAACTTGGGTTCCTAAAGCAGAGTTGGGGTAAAGAAAGTTCAGCTCTACTTTTTGAATATTTAATAGTTTGGAATGTTAAAAAGTTTGGATTATTAAAGGTTTTGAAATTTGCTGGTAGTCTTGAAGTTCTTGAAAGACAAAAGCTTTGGCTAAAAAATTACAGCTTTTTTTAATTCATTGACTACACAGGTGTGTTTTTAAATAGCATAGCCATTGAAATATTGCTGAATTCTGATTTCCATCTTTGTTTACATAGGACACATTTTACAATTTGTATTTATATATCAGCACCAAATGTATATTAATTTTAGATATGCAAAGCCACATAGAGAACATGAATATAGTTTTACATGACTTTTCTTAACTTAATTTTCCTTCAGCATATAATAAAGAGATAAATTGAATGCAATTGAATAGTTCCCTCTTCTCCATGGCAGTAAGACCCCTAGTAGATGATTGAAGCTGTGGATAGTATTAAAACCTAATTGTATTATGTTTTCCATATATATATATATATATATATATATTTCCATATATATATATATTATGTTTTCCATATATATATTTTTTTTTTCTATATATATATATATACACACACACACACACACACATACATACACATATACATATGATAAGGTTTAGTTAAGAAATTAGGAACATTAAGAGAATAACAATAATAACTATAATGAAATAGAACAATTATAACAATATTCTACAATAAAAGTAAAACAAGGGTTACTTGGACATAAGCACTGTGATACCATGAAAGTCAATCTGATGACCAAGATGGCTGCTACGTGAGTAAGAGGTGGATGGTGCCTACAGTGTGGATACTTTAGACAAAAGGATGATTCACATCCCAGACAGGACCCAGCAGGAAGGACAGTGTGTGATTTCATCACACTACTAAGAATGGCATGAAACTTAAAAGTTATCAATTGTTTATTTCTGGAATTTTTATTTAATATTTTGAGACCATGGCTGACCATGGGTAATTTAAACTATGGAAAGCCAAGTTCCAGCTGTAATGTATTTGAATCATAAATACCAAAAATATAAGTGGGCTATGATGAATGAGTGATAAATTAGTTAATGGTGAACAAAAACTATATGTGATTGAGAATTGGCCTATTTTTGTAACTTTACAACTAGTTTTTCACATATGAAGTTTAATGGCACACTTATTTCATCTTGAGATTAATATAATCAGATGCATCGGTTAAAACATATGTATAAAGTAGAAGATAGACCCAATAATTTGAAATGAAGAAAAGTAATCATCCATCACCATCTTAAGCAGTTAAGTTTTTTAAAGAGAATGGTTTTTTATTATATATTATTTAAAGAAAAGCCTGACTTAAGTGTCAGTCCCTAAAAGATGGGCAGTATCTGAGAGATGTTTCTGTGTTCATTGTGCAAGCTAAACCTCAATTAATATTCATGAAAGTTTTGTTGTCCCTGCTTCATAACCCTAAATAGGGTATTGATTATTTCTGCAAGTAAGCCTAAAGCAATACACATTTGTTTCCTCTAAAATTGAGTTTCGATATTCTGGAAGGTTCACAGTGTGATTATCAATTGTGGACTGCAAATTTGTAATCTACATTGAATTGCATTTAAGAATTATCTCAAATGACAAGTACGGGGCATAAATATAGATGATCTATTTTATTTCCATAACATTCTTATTAAAATATATGTCTAATAACAATAAGCAGAAGACATTGACCTTCTAATAACTTATTAATACCAACCTTAGTGTTTCCAAGAGACATTATAAACACTAAATCTTACAGATATTTAAAAATGGATAGTCAACAAGGCAAAACATCAGTTTTACTGGTGAAGAACTTGAGGCCCACAAAAGTTAAATGGCATACTCAGGAAGCAGATGACTAGATTTCCTGATGTAATCAATTTCCTAGCCACTGTGCCATATTTAGCATCTTCAACCATTTCATGTTTTATGAGATGAAACGTAATGTGCATTATATTGGAAATTCAATTTTTCACACAGTAGTTAAACAGTTTTATAGTAGGCATTATTTTTATTTTTGCACATATTCCCTGATGACTTTGAAAATGAGGAAATTATTGGGGTAGTGAGGCTTGTAGCTTGTTCTCCAATGTATGAAAAGAAAACCAGGATGAAAATGAAAAGTTGACAGCAGTCCTGAACCAACATGGAATACTGTAGTCAACATGACACCCACAGGCTGACATTTATCCTTATCTGGATTTGTTGTGTGGTCATGCCTCATAAATGTCATTTTATATATCTTATAGGACGTTTGATTGATAAATAATTGCTAAACACAGTGCGCCTCAACCTTGGCTGCCTATTAGAATTACTGGCAAACTTTTTATTTTTATTATTATTTTTTTTTATTGTACTTTAGGTTCTGGGGTACATGTGCAGATCATGCAGGATTGTTGCATAGGTACATACATGGCAATGTGGTTTTCTGCCTCCATCCCCCAGTCACCTATATCTGGCATTTCTCCCCATGTTATCCCTCCCCAACCTCCCCTACCCCCGATGTTGCAAACTTTTATACAAACTAGATGCCTTATTCCCACAAATTCTGATTCAATAGGTTTGGAGTGGGCTAGCTTATTAGCATGAAAAACATATGAAATATTTGGGTAATACCTATTCCAAAAAATGTTCATTATTTACCTGAAATTCAGATTTAACTGGGTATCCTCTATTTTTGTTTGCTAAATCTGGCCACTCTACCCTGCAGGCACTTCCTATCCTCTCCTGGTAAGAATTTGTCCCTGTGACAGACAAGCATTCTAATACCTTGACTCTTGAGTCCCACCTCTATTCTAGAATCAATAGGTTAGATAAATATAAAACAAATTAATTTTACAAATCATCTGTGGCACAGATAAATATAAAAAAAGACATTATCTTTTTATATTTCTTGATTTTCCATATTAGACTGTTATATGAGAAGTATATACACATTCATTCCTTTGTCTGTGAATTTATTCTTAGAAAATAATTCCAAGACACTGGTGAAAGGAAATCCAAAATGGTGAATTATTCTATAGAATATTTTTAGGAATATTTTTAGCAAGACTTAATAATTATTTTATAAATTTCATAGTCTATACTTGGGTCACAGGATTCCAGATATCCCAGATGAATATATTTTTTGCCCTTCATTACAGGATTTTTTTATTATTATTATGGATTAGGGGTTATGTGCTCAAGATTGTTACTTGAATATATTGCATAATGGTGAGGTTTGGCTTCTAGTACATCCATCATGCAAATAATGAACATTGTACCCAATAGATACTTGTTCAACCCTCGCCTGCCTCCTTCTGTCTCCGCTTCTGGAGTCTCCAGTGTCTGTTATTTCCCCATCTTTATGTCCATGTGTGCCTATTGTTTACCTCCCAGTTATAAGTCAGGACATCTAGTATTTGATTTTCTGTTTCTGAGTTACTTCATTTAGATTAATGGCCTACAGTTCCATCCATAATTTTTTCTTCAGTAGTAATAATCCTAATGTTTAAAAATCCCATCTAACATTTTCTTTTCTTCAAACATTATGTTTTTCACGTGTCAAAAATCCACATTTAAATAAAATTTGATTGCAGCCTCTTATTACTAGTGTCTTCCTTTAGATACATAAGGCTATATATCATGGTTATTTTTAATCCTTTTGATTTAAAATCTGCTTCATTAGTATATATCATTTTTCCTTTATATTGGTGGTATTTCCCAGATATCTACTTGTTTAGCTCATGTTAATATGGAGATATTAATCCCTAGTCTCTGTGTTCAAAAAGCACCAAAAACTAGGCCTTGGATTGTGTTCATTCTTGAGTTTAAGAAGAGATGAATATGTTATTTCATACCTTTTTGTAAGTTAACTATTGCATAACTCTAAAGGGCATCATTTATGCAAATTAACATTTATGGTGGCCCTTGGAGGGAGGTGATCCTCAAGCAGGAGAGTACTAGTAATTACTAAACCAGTTCCAGCCACTCCCTTTTATCACTAATCTATCAAACAGCTTTTTAAAATAATGTTTAATTTATAGATCTTACATTTTTGAGCAGTTTTAGGTTTACAGAAACATTGAGTGAAAAGTAGGAAGAGTTTCTATAAACACTCTCCTCCTTCCACCCCAGTTTTCTCTTTTATCAACATCTTGCATTCATGGGACATGTAATTGATAAACTAATTTTGATATATTGTTGTTAACTAAAGTACATTAGGGTTCATTTGCTGTGCTGTACATTCATTAGGTTTTAACAAATGTATAATGGCATGCATCCAACTATTACAGAATTGTACAGAATAATTTAACTGCCCTAAAAATTTATACTCCATCTATTCTTCCCTTCCTCCAACCTAACTCCTGGCAAACACTGATCTTTTTATAGTCTCCATGGTTTTTCCCTTTCCAGAATGTCCTATAATAAAAATAATACAGTATATAGCCTTTTCAGATTGGCTTCCTCACATAGCCACATGGGTCTAAGTTTCCTCCATGTCATTTTTGTGGTTAGGGAGCTCATTTTTTTCATCCCTAAACATATTCCGTTTTATGGATATACTTCAGGTTCATTTATTTATTCACCTATTGAAGAACATTTTCATTACTTCCAAGTTTTGGTAATTAGAAATAAATCTGCTATACATATTTGCAGCAGGTTTTTGACTGTACATAAATTTTCAATTTACTTTGGTAAATTCCTAAGATTCTAATTACTGGATTGTATGGTAAACATATGTTTAGTTTTGTAAGAAACTGCCAAACTGTCTTTCAAAGTGGTTGTATCATTTTTGCATTTTTACCAGAAATGAATGAGAGTTCTTGTTGCTCTACAAACTTGCCAGCATTTGGTGTTAGTGTTTTCTGGTTTACCCATTCAAATAGGTGGTGTAATGATGTTTTAATTTGCAATTCTCTGATGACAAATCATGTGGATAGCTACATATGCTTATTTGCTATCTGTCCATCTTACTTGGTGAAGCATCTGTTAGGATCTTTAGCTCTTAATTTTGTTGTTGTTCTTGGGTTTTAAGAAATAGTGTGGATAGCTGCATATGCTTATTTGCCACCTGTATATCTTATTTGGTGAAGCATTCATTAGGATCTTTTGCTCTTGATGTAATTTTGTTGTTGTTGTTGGTGGTGGTGGTGTTAAGAGTTTTTTGTGTATTTTGATTACCAGTTCTTTGTCAGAGAATGTGTTTTGAAAATATGTTCCCCCAGTTGCTGGCTTATCTTTCATTCTCTTGACTAAACCACATGTTTCACTGAGAGATTCATGTTTAAATTCTCAGAGAGAAGCAGCCAGTGAACAAGAAGCTCTCTTAGTTGTGTTCCATTATAGCTGGGTAGAACTGCATGACAGAAGAAGAGAAGAAAATGCCCAAAGGCAGATTGTCTTCCCCAATTGTCTATATAACCCTGATGGATATCTCAGGTTATTTTCATTTTTGAGCCTAAGGTTTTGCAGAGTTCTTTGGGTGCAAGACAAGCAACATTTTATTTAATATCTTGAAGTTCAATTCAAATGTGGCTCCTTTCCTTTTCTCTTCATGAGTATTGATATTCTTAACTTCAAAACAAGAAGTAAGATCACTACTAGATTCAATTACAAGGCAAGGCAAGAAAAATTATTTACCAATCATGAAGGCATTAGCTCCCATTTAAGTTCTGCTGGCATATGAGACATATGTAAACATATTCTGGATTCTTAGCAGTAATGAAACCTTGGGTTATTCCTCACTGTCATATAACTTCTAACAATCCCTTTCTAAATGCAATAGAGGAAACATATCTTTGTTGTTTAATTGGGTTGGAATCTCATTGAAACTTAAAATATTATCCTTAAACATTTATATTCTTAATATATCTATGATACTTTAATATTGTCTACTGGAATTGGACACGTATATAACTTTTTTTTTAAATTAATTCCTTCAAGGTGTTGAAATTATTTTCAAATTCATGACAGTTTTCTCAGATTAAAATAGTGCTTTGTCATTAGCATTCAGGATTGCTAGAAAATGTATAAAATAAATTCGATATGAAAGTTGTTTATTTCTCCAGAATACCTTATATATGGACCAAAGGATGACTATTCTTCATTTTAAAAACTAAAAAGAAATTGCAGGCATTTTATTACATATAGTTTATAGTGTTCATTACTTGCAACCTTTGTGGCAAATCTTTCATTTAGAAGTAACAACTTTGCTGTGATCTCATTAGGAAACTAATCAATATATTAGCAATAAAGCAAGTACAAAACACATTTAAGAAAACACCCAAACCTGTTCATTACTTCTTGGTCATAGGGTAATATTTAAGACACTATAAACACAGTAAAATAAGTGCACAGCCTTAAGTACCTTATATTTCTTTATCCTTTTAGATGTCATTTATTTCTTTTGTTTATTTACCTTAACTGGATTCAACACTACAACAGCATGTTCAACACCAAATTAGGGTCATTAGTTATCAAGTGCTTTGAGAATCTAAGGTATAAAAAATAATACCTAAAATCATGTTACTATGTAGAAACTAGTTTCCACTTAATACAACAGTCTGCCTTGCCTATTTTGTATCCCAGTCTGCTATATAATTAGATAACATCTGATATGGTTTAGCTGTGCCCCACCCAAATCTCATCTTGAATTGTAGTGCTTGAATTGTATTTGAATCATGGGGTGGTTTCCCCTATCCTGTTCTAGTGATAGTGAGTTAGTTATCACAAGATGTGATGGTTTAAAAAGGGGCTTTCCCCTTCACTGCACTCTCATTGTCTCTCCTGCTGCCTTGTGAAGAGGTGCCTTCTGCCATGATTGTAAGTTTCCTGAGTCCTCCACAGCCATGCTGAACTGCAAGTCAATTAAACCTCTTTCCTTTATAAATTACCTAGTCTCTGGTATGTCCTTATAGCAGCTGGAGAATGGAGTAACATAACATCAGAAATCCAGCAAAGATCCCAATGACAGGAATGTTCCTGTCTGACTTAGTTTAGCTAATGAAGCATAGGAAGAAATTTTCAGCAAGTGTCAACCATTTTAGCCTAAGACATCAACTGGACAATGTGACAAGTAGTATTTATTTCCTGAGCACCAAAAGCACTATTACTAATATAATTACATTTTTATCTGAAACATATGTGAAAGACTAATGATGAGACATGGGATGAGCTCAGAACAGTCCTACTTTAAATATACTACATATAAATAGCCTTAATATTTCCAGTAACGTCATATAATTACACAGAAACAGCAATAGTCAGCAAAAAAGGAATGGAATTTTACCTTCAAAGAATAGAAATCCTTTCAGATAGCCAGAGAATACATTTAAATAGCATATAAAAGATTATATTTTTCCTATATGTGTTTTTAAATGGCTCCTTATAAAACCTGCATTGTGGTGAAAAATCTTTGTGTGGTGTTATAGGTTGGCATAAACCCTGTAGTTCTGTCAGTATATCTTTTATGATGTAAATAGGATACCCTATAGCTATTTCCTCAGTAATTTAAAACTCATCCTATGAAACTTCATAAGCCAGGGAAATAGGAAAAGCCTATCTGGCTAGAAAAACAGGTTTGCTCGATCTGCTCAAGCAATGAATTTTTAAAAGGTTTGCTTAAAACAACAGAATATGTCAATTGGCAATATCAGTCCACATATGAGCTTTCAAATGCTCTCTTTCTAAGCCCAGGCAGCTGAGTGATTTGTATGATACTTGATTTTTGTTTTTTCAGAAGCCCATTTTGATTTAGTGCTTTCTGCATTTTTATAGACATCAGCCATCCTGCAGCAGGTCTTGTTTTGGTGACACATTTTGCAAGTTGATAATAGTAACGGGTGTGTAGAGTTAGAACCTGATACAGATGTGTAGTTTTGAAGCATCATCATTACTGAAAGATATGTTTAAAAGGAAACAAAACACAGAACAAATGGCAGTTATATTTAAAATTTTTCATTTAACAAAAAACTTAGATGTATTGTATTACCTTGATGTGTATTCCCTTTTCTACATATTTGTGATGTTTTGAATTTTTAATAGGAATTCATGAAGATATTTCAAAATAAAAACAAAAATATGATATTGGAAATTTTTATAATAGATTCTAAATGTTTCTTTACCAAAAATACTGCGGTCCTGACTTCCTACTGCTATGGGTAGGATTACTCTTAAGAAGATTTTGTGGCCTAGAGAAAAACATCCGATATGTGGAGAACATGTATGACAGAAAAGAGGAGTAACATGAAACATTTGATTTTTTCCTATAATCTCTCAGATTATCTTTAATCTTCCCAACAATCATTTAGTACATACATTTTTATGCCCATTTTACAAAAGAGAACACTGAAACTCTAAAAATGTAATAAATTTCCCTGGGTCATTCAGTTTTCAGTGGAAAAGTTGGAGTTTGAACCAAGGTTTATCTTGCCTCAGGACAATCTTGCCTCAGGATAATTTTATTGAGATAAAAGCATGTGAAAAAATTAACTCTGTGAAAAGCCTTTATGGGAGACAAACGAGAAGTTACTTAATGGCTGGATGCAGCCTTGCAGGGATGAGCAGAAGCCTATTTGGTTTAGAGGAGTCACTCAGGGTGGCAATGCAGACCACACTTATTTCATCTGTCTGTTTATTGACTCACACTTTACCGATTTTTAGAAATAATTTGATTTTGAATGTCTTTAGACAGTCATAAGGTTTTCAGCAGTTACCACTTCCTACTATCTTATCCCAGAAGGATTTTACCTGTTTACATTTTCTGTCATGGACATCTCTCGGCATTTGAGTTTGCACTCCCGATTTACAGACTATTTACTTATCTGACATGCACTAGAAATACCTTTCCTCTGTGACAAAAACCAGTCTGTGAGATAAACATTAAATAGTTGCAAATATAAATATTTTATAGCTCTCTAATTTAGTGCCAGAAGAAAGAATTAGAGTTAAGCCTGCCAAATGTCAGAAAAAGGCAAGGTGTCAGATAAGGGGTCATAAATTTAGGAAAGGAGATAGTTGAAAGAGGGGCCCAAAATTTAATCTGAGAAAATTAAAACTTTATAGTGCGAAGTTTATGAGGAATTTGGAGTCTATCTGATTGGCCAGATTAGGGCTGACTGACACTTAAGCAGCAGGCACATGTTATCAGGAAATTCAATTTTAGGAACTGTAATTTATATATAACAGGATGCGGTTCAAAGGCAGAAAATGAAGTCCTTGCAGTGACTATTAACTAACTTAAGCCAAAGATCATCACAGGACTCCACTGATTGGGAAACTGGTGTATAGAGGTAAATGGTGAGGTAATGCTAAAATTTACTCCACACTAAGCAGATGGTGATATCAGGTACCTTTATGCTTTTCCTTCCCTATGTAGGTCTAAGTGTGCCCCAGATTGAGTAGAGATAAATTTGCAAGTTAATCTTAAATAATACCAATCACAAGCCTTTGCAGTTACAACTCTGAGCTTACATTAACATTTTCCTGCTGTTTTCTCTCCCTTTATCCATAAAAGTAGAGGGATTATAAGGAAAGATAAGAAGAGATACCTTGAAAAATCATGTTCAGTTTCCTCAGTCTCTCCCCCAAATTAACCCTGGAAAAACCTCAGAAGTGCAAGCAGGATCATGTGGATAGAATCTTTGTGGATAGAGTTTTTGTGTGCTTGGTGTTCTGTATTTTTCTAAAACAAAATATATGAGTATCTGTAATAATAGAAGGTAATTCATAAGGGATTTGACAGAGGTAAACAAAAGTGACGTGGTCTTACAGTAAAGACCTCATAATCCGGACGTAGAATTTGGCAAAGTTTTCATGATGAAGATGCCAAAAGCATTTGCAACAAAAACAGAAGTTGACAAATGCGACCTAATTAAACTAAGGAGCTTCTGCACAGCAAAAGAAACAATCAACAGAGTAAACAGCCAACCTACAGAATGGGAGAAAATATTTGAAAACTTGCATCCAACAAAGATCTGTTATCCAGAATCTATAAGGAATTAAAACAAATCTATAAGCAAAAACAACACCATTACAAAGTGGGCAAAGTACACGAACAGACACTTTTCAAAAGATGACATACAGGTGGCCACCAAACATAAAAAAATACTCAGCATCCCTAATCATTAGAGAAATGCAAATCAAAACCACAATGAGATACCATCTCACGACAATCAGAAAGACTATAATTAAGAAGTCCAAAATAACAGATTCCAGTGAGGTTGTAGAGAAAATGCTTATACACCACTGGTGGGAATATAAATTAGTTCAGCCATTGTAAAATGCAGTTTGGCAATTTCTCAGAGAACTTAAAAGAGAATAACCATTTGACCCAGCAATATTATTATTATTAGATATATGCCCAAAGGAATAGAAATCATTCTGCCATAAAGACACATGCAAATGTATGTTTATTTCAGCAATATTCACAGTAAAAAAGACAATGGAACCAGCCTAACTGCCCCTCACTGGTAGACTGAATAGAGAAAATGTGGTACATACATACCATGGAATATTATGCAGCCATAAAAAAGAATGAAATCATGCCCTTTGTAGCAACATGGATGGAACTAGAAGCCATTATCTTAAGCAAACTAACT
Organism: Cacajao melanocephalus; assembly: GCA_963573385.1. Taxonomy (NCBI): domain Eukaryota; kingdom Metazoa; phylum Chordata; class Mammalia; order Primates; family Pitheciidae; genus Cacajao; species Cacajao melanocephalus. The sequence continues at coordinate 63,256 of CAUYLG010074821.1, forward strand.
CAGGAACAGAAAACCAAATACCACATTTTCTCCCTTATAAGTGGGGATTAAACATTGAGTACATATGAAAACAAAGAACGTACCAACAGACACCAGGGCCTATTTGAGGGTGAAAAGTGAGAGTAGGGTAAGGATTGAAAAACTACCTATTGAGTACTATTCTGAAAATGTGGGTGAAGAAATAATCTGTACACTAAATCTTTGTGACATGCAATGTATCCATGTAACAAGCCTGTCCACATCCCTGTGAATTTAAAAGTGGAAGAGAAAAGTTGATAAAGGATATGTCACTCTTCCTCTTTCTGTATTGACATATCCTAATGAACTATCCCATATCCATGTAGAAAAAGTTTGAGGAAACCTTCCTAGTTGGGACATAGGTGTCCTGGGAAGAATTACATACCCACAGAGCAAAGATATATTTGCAACAACATTGATGAAACTAAAGGACATAAGTGAAATAACTCAGGCAAAGAAAGACAAACTTCACATGTTCTCATTTATTTGTGGAGATAATTAAAATAATTGGACTCATGGAGATAGAGAGTAGAACAATGGTTGCCAAAGATTGGGAAGGGTAGTGGAGGAGGCAGGGGAAGTAGGAATTTTTAATGAGTACTAAAATACAGTTAGATAAAAGTAATAAGATGTAGTATTTGATAGTACCACAGGGTGACTGCAGTAGCAGTAATTTATCTTAAATATAAAAATAACTAAAAGACTATAAATGAATTGTTTGTAACATAAAGAAAGAATAAATACTTGAGGTGATGGATACGGCATTTACCTTGAAGTGATGATTATGCATTGTATGCCTGTATCAAAATATCCCATGTATCCTATAAATAGATACACAAACTACCTACAAAAATTCAAAAGAAAAGCTGATACAGCTACCTGCACAAATAAACAGACATCCATATTCAAAACTAATTAGACAACTGTGTTCACAAACTTTTGAACAAAAACCAGTATGGAAGATGAAGACCATGCTAAACAGGAGAACTGATATAGGATAAAATGTATGCAAGTCTACCCCAAAATGGATTCCCTGAAATAAAATATATATTTTAATAATAAAAACAGATTAGTTAGACTGGAATATAAAACATCAACCATATATTCTCAAAAAAAATGAATAAAAATATATTTTTATAAAATTAATTGTTAGTAAAAAATAACAAGGAAATGCCAAAAAAGGAGAAAGAGGGATTTCATGTGATAAACTAAATGAACAGGATATTTCGTATTAACATTTTGAAAAACAACAAAGCAGTATCTATTTAAATGAGTGATGAAAAAATGTTTAAAATACAATCAAATAGGAACTTCTCTCTAAATATAAAAGGTAGATTAAAAACAATAAGGACATAGAATATTTGCATAATGCAATGAGATAGTTCTTACATTTAGAACATTGCATACAGCAGACACAAAGGGTGCCTTCTTTTAAGACATGAATGAACTCAGAGCAAAATAACTACGTATGAAAGCACAAGATCATCAATAAATTCTGTAAGGCAGAAGTCTTTTGGACCATATTTGTTGACCACAAAACAATTAAAATAATGAAATTAACAATAAACTAAAAGGAAAGCAGCTGAAAGAATTCCTAAGATGAAAATGAAATCAAAACAGAAGTTATAAGCTGTTTAGGAATGAATTACAATGAAGCCCTACATACTAAAAATGGTGATGCAAAGTTGTACAAAGAAAAATCTGTACTGTGAAATGTGTGCAGTAAAACTTAATAGCAATTTATAATGGATGAATTCAAGTAAGCTAAAGAAAAATAAGAATAAGAAAATCATCTTAAGTAGAGAGGGCATTCCTAAGCAAAATATAAATGAAGATGAATATGAAATAATACAGAAACACCAACATATAAAGTCATGACTAAAGTGTAGATTTTATCAACAAAAACACAGGATAGTTCTTTGAAAACATAAAATAGGCAAATATTTAGCAATTCAGAAAGAGGAGAGTCATACATAAATGCTAGGAATGAGAAAGTGGACCTAGCTATATAAATTAATACAGGAATATAGCAGAAGTTTGAGAAATTATATATATACTATGGGGGGTGGAAAGTGAAGAATTTGAAGAGATCTTAAAGAGAATGAGAATATGGAATGAGAGATGTCCTGGAATCAAAGGAATAGCAAGTTTCAGAAGGAGAATGGGTGCTCATCCGTGTTAAATATCAAGGAAAATTCAAACAACGGCTCAGTTAAAACAATCGGATTTGGCATTTTGGACTTATTGAATTGGAATATATCCCTCTTGATCAAAGAAGTATTTATTCTTCATAGTTATGTGTTTCTAAAAATGTACAGACTTGAGTCTAAGTAAACTGCTGTGCTGTAGAAGGAAGTAACCTACAAAGATGGACTCTAATGTCACAGACTGCAATATTTTTAAAATACTTTTTACAAACTAAAGGTTCTATTTGTAAATGCAAAAGCTCATTTGAGCTTCCTTTATGAATACTACTACTAATAAAATAATTTGGCTGAGCGTGGTGGCTCAGGCTTGTAATCACAGCACTTAGGGAGGCTGAGGAGGGCCGATTGCCTGAGGTTAGGAGTTCGAGACCAGTCTGGCCAACATGGTAAAACCCCATTTCTACCAAAAATACAAAAAAAAATTAGCTGAGTCTAGTGGCATGAGCCTGTAATCCCAGCTACTCGGGAGGCTGAGGCAGGGGAATTGCTTGAACTAGGGAGTTGGAGGTTGCAGTGAGCTGAGATTGTGCCACTGCATTCCAGCCTTGGCGACAAAGCGAGACTCCATCTCAAATAATAATAATAATAATAATAATAATAATAATAATTCACTTAGAAATATGATGCATTTTAAAGAGCACTTTGACCCTGACTGTGGTGTTGCTTACCTTCAAAGTCTTCCCATACCCACCTACTATAAAGCGGCATCTAGTTTTGACAATAGAGTTTAAAGGAAATTTGGTGAAACAATGGATCTCAGAAGCACTGGCAACCATGATGGGTCAAAATGTCTACAATTTCTGTTCAAGTACGCTGGTGAGTTAACCTATTTTCATATGGGATAAATCCTTTTGGAATTGTTTTAAAAATAATTCGTGATAAAACCACTACTCTGAGAATAGCTTGCTTGTCTTTTCTGAACACAACTGGTTGAAATAAACTTACCTATATTGCTTTCCATGTTCTTTTTATCAGTGGACAAAACACAAATAGCATTCGATCATTTGATATGATTTATTTTTTTCTTTTCTTTTTTTTTTTTTTTTTTTTTTTGAGATGGAGTCTCACTTTGTCACCCAGGCTGGAGTGCGGGAGTGCAGTGGCACCATCTCAGCTCACTGCAACCTTCACCTCCCAGGTTCAAGCCATTCTCCTTTGTCAGCCTCCCGTGTAGCTGGGACTACAGGTGCATGCCACCACATCCAGCTAATTTTTTGTATTTTTAGTAGAGACAGGGTTTCACCATGTTAGCCAGGATGGTCTTGATCTCCTGACCTCGTGATCTGCCTATGTAGGCCTCCCAAAGTTCTGAGATTACAGGCATGAGCCACCACTCCCAGCTGATATAATTTCTTTAAAACAAAAACTTTTAATTTCTTTACAAACTATTTATATTCCTGTTTGTGTATGCATATCCTTTCCACCTGAAATATACTTGTATAATTCTTTTAAGAGGTAGTTAAAATAAAATATTAATAGGGACTGATCCATAACAATCTCTCAAACTTCAGTTGTATGCTTTCCTACTCCTTGCTAATAAAATATTTCTAGAATCTAATAAGCAGTACAACAAAGATTGAGAGCCAAGCAGTTTCTAATTTTATTGAAGTCATTGTCAAACCTTTATAAAGGAATATAACAATAAAAGTAAGAAAAATTATTTTCTACCAACAGTAATAAATGAATATTTATATTTACATATATTTACATATCTATATATGTGTGTGTGCATATATATATATCTGTGGCAGAAACTTATATTTAAAAAGTACATATAGTTTTAACAAAATTACTTTAGCTCTTTAATACTTTGAGTTCCTTAAACCTGCTTTGCTCTTACTCTCCTTAACCTTCACCTATGCTGGTCCTTTAGCTTGACATTTTATTTCTGTGTGCAAGTGGCTGGATACCTTCTTTCCATCCTTCCTACCTCAGTTTTTCATCTCCTTCAGGGAGAATTTTGGTGTTCTATAAGATTGAGCTGGATATATTTTTTAGGTGATCCAATCATATCCTGCCCTTTTTAATTTTAGCATTTATAAAACTATGTTTAAATCACCTGGTTACTTATTTACCACATGTGTCTGTAGTCACTAAATTGGCTATGACACTGGTGGGAACTATGTCGGTCAAATTCATCTGGACACCCATTTTTGTACTGCCCATAAGCGAACAATAGTTATTACATGATTTAAAATTTTAAAACAAATAAAAATCATATTTAATAATATAAAAATTATATAAAATTTAAACCAGTAAAGTTGTATTCGAATACAGCTGTGCTCATTCATTTCTGTGTTTCTGTGGCTGCTTTTGAGCTAGGACAGCAGAGTTAGGCATTCTTTAGAGTAAAAATAATACTAAATTGTCATTTACATAAGAACACATGGTTCCTCTGGTGTCTGCAAAACATCTACAAACCTAAAAAGAAATGATTTAGCCCTGTGATAATGTAGTGAAGCACACCTTGTTTAGTTGCTGTCCCAGTGTACCGTGCAGTTTGCATATAAGTGTGAGAAGAAAGTAATATAGGTTCTTATTTTCTACCTGCAGAATTAGGTCTATTTTGTCTTAATATAAAAATGACTATCTGGCATTGGGCTGGAGTGCAGTAAACAAGCCACTAGGTGACTCAAGGAAGCAACAGGATCTAGCTCCATTCATATGCAATTGGCAACACTTTTCCTGCCACCATCATCAATGTATGTATGTAGGCTCTTCCTTGCCATTGCCCTACAAGTGTTTCATAATCTCCTGCTGCCTTCACAGACATGAATAACATCAGGGTAGAAGGCATGATTGTAAACAGCCTGCCTTTTCGGGATGAGGATGATCTAGCATTCAAAGCTTTGCTCACCGGGGTGGTTCATAGAAAACAGATTTTCCTCAAATTCCAAAGCATGTCATAAGAAAGCATTACTTCTGTACCTTTATCACCAAAGGACTCATATTATGGTTGCAAATTCACTTACGTATATATTTATCAATGTATCAGAGAGCTACCCTGAAGTTATAATAAAACTTTCTGATATGACCAGGGACACATTTGAGGGAAATGGTTCACCCTTTTATAGGGTGACCTGTATATAAAGAATTCCTTGCCAATACTTTTCTTTGAAGACCAGAAAAGTAACAGACTTTTCAGAAGGACTAAAGCATACCATCAGAATCTGATTCATCCATTTTTAAATTTCTCAAAAAATAGAAATCAATTTCATCACCCCTGTCCATCTTTTGTGAGTGTTCCTCTTGCTAAATATATACATGAAGGCAATATTAAAAATCATTTTTATTATCATCATGGTTTTTATAATTTTCTATTTCAAAAAAGGAAATTTCTTGAGTTGTTTTATTTTTAAGAAAGTGTAGAATTTTTGTATGAATTTACAGCAAAATAATTTTAAATGATATCCCTACTCTGTGATTATTCTGAAATATCATATTGAAATACATTAATCAAACAGAATAGTTTAATACATTGATATTTTGTTATTTTTCATTATTCTATGCTAATTTAAATTTTATTTCATGTTAATAATGAGAATATTAGAATGCTTCAACTGATACTTTACTCATCAAATAATATAATTTATCATATAGGAAATGCAAATCAAAATCACAATAAAGTATTATCTTACCCCAGTTAGGGTGGCTACTATCAAAATCGCAAAAAATAGCAAATGATGGCAAGGAGGCAAAAACACAAGGAGCTCATACACCGTTGGCAGGAGTGTAAACTAGTGTAGTCGCTGTGGAGAAAAATATGGAGGTCCCTCAAAAAACTGCAAGTAGAACTAACATATGATTCAGCAATCCCACTATTGGGCATTTACCAAAAGGAAAAAATCAGTATATCAAAGAGATTATCTGTATCCCATCTTTATTACAGTACTATCCACAACATCCAAGATATGAAATCAACCTAGGTGTCCAACAGCACATGAATGAAGAAAGATAATGTGGTATATATAAACAATGAAATATTATTTAGCCATAAAAAAGAATGAAATTTCATTATTTGTGTCAATATGGAAAGAACTGGAGGACATTATGCTATGTGTAATAAGCCAGAAATAGAAAGTTGCATATCTCATGTTCTCATTCGTATGTGGATGCTAAAGGAAAAAGAGTTTGATCTCATAAAAGTAAAAACATAGAATGAAGAATACTAGAGGCTAGAAAGGGTATAGGGAAAGGGAAGATGGGAAGAGAGTTGGCAAAAGATACAAAATTACAGCTAGAAAACAGAAATAAGTTTTAGTATTCTATAGCATTGTAGGATGAGTATAATTAGCGGTATTTTCTTACAAAGTTTCAGCTAGCTAGAAGGAGGATATTAAAAAATCCCAATGCAAAGACGTAATTTATGCATGGGATGATGAATATGCTAATTACCCTGATCTGATAGCTATATATTATATGCATCAAAACATCACTATGTATTCAATAAATATGTAAAATTAGTACATGTCCATTAAAAATAAAATTATAAAAATTTATGTAAAAGGAAAAAATACAATTTAGCCTTTATTTGATTGTAGAATTCAAAAATTAGTACAGCTCATGTGAATATAAAGTGATGATAACCCCAGTGGTATCATCACTTATAAAATTTCAAACTGTTTTATTTGTGTTCAGAGCTTTGAATGATCTGTAGACTTAAAATAATTGACTTCTTTTCAGTTTTTTTTTTTTTTGCTTTACTGACCTATGCTTTTTCTGTATAAACAAGTTATTCTTTTGCTCTCCTCAGCATCCTTTAAAGTGAGAAGTAACAAATTATTGTCACAAATAATAAAATACTCAAATTCTGTTCAAAGGATTAGGTCTTAAAAATATATTAGGTGTGGGCTAGGCTTGGTATCTCACACCTATAATCCCAGCACTTTGGTCAAGAGATCAAGACCATCCTGGCCAACATGGTGAAACCTTGTCTCCACTAAAAATGTAAAAATTAGCTGGGCGTGGTGGTGGACATCTGTAGTCTGAGCTCCTCAGGAGGCTGCGGTAGGAGAATTGCTTGAAACTGGGAAGCAGATGTTGCAATGAGCTGAGATAGCACCACTGCACTCCAGCGCCTGGTGACAGAGTGAGACTCCGTCTCAAATATATATATATATTTATGTGTGTGTGTGTATATATATATGTGTGTGTATGTGTGTATGTGTGTATATATATATGTGCATATATATATATGACTTAGAAAATAATGAATACATTTGATTTATGTTTTTCTGTGAAATCTCATATTTGTTTCTCAGTGGAAAGGCACAGTGAATAATTCGTTGGATGTATTTTTATGAAAATAAGAAGGAGGCAGAGAGAGAAAAGAAAGAGAGAGAGGAGAGGAGAGGTGAGGGGCGGGAAGGGGAAGTGGGGGAAGGGAAGGAAGAGGAGAGGAGCGAGGAGCGGGGAACAGGAAGGGGAGGGGCAGAACAGTGCAAAGGGGAAATGTGTGGTTAGAACCTCCACATAGTGTCCCCACTGAGGCATTGCCTAGTGGAGCTGTGAGAACAGGGCCACCATCCTCTGGACCCCAGAATGCTAGATCCACCGACAGCTTGCACTGTGAGCCTAGAAAAGCCTCAGGCACTCAGTGCCAGACCATCAAAGCAGTCACAGGGGGATGTACCCTGCAGAGCCACAGGGGAGGAGCTTCTCAAGGCCTTGGGAGACTACCTCTTGCATCAGTGTTTCCTGGGTGTGAGACATAGAGTCAAAGGACATTATTTTGGAGCTTTATAATTTAATGAGGCCTGCAGCCCCTTTGTTTTGGCCAGTTTCTCCTTTTCATATTGGGAGCATTCACCCAATGCCTATACCCCCGTTGTATCTTGGAAGTGACTAATTTGTCTTTTATTTCACAGGCTGGTGGGTGGAAGGGACTTATCTTGTCTTAGATGAGACTTTGGATTTGGACTTTTGGGTAATGATGGAAAAAGTTAAGACTTCTGGGGACTGTTGGGATGGCTTGATTGTGTTTTGAAATATGAGAACATGAGAATTGGGAGAGGCCAGAGTTGGAATAATATTGTTTGGCTCTGTGTCCCCACCAAAATCTCATCTCCAACTGTGATTTTTAGTGTTGGAGAAAGGGCCTGGTGAGAGGTGATTGGATCATGAGGGCTGTTTTATGATAGTGAGTGAGTTCTCATGAGCTCTGATGATTTGAAAGTGTGTGGCACATCTCCCCTTGGTCTGTCTCTCTCTCCTGCCACCATGTGAAGAAGGTGCTTGCTTCACTTTTGCCTTTTGCCATGATTGTAAGTTTCTTCAGTCCTCTCAGCCATGTTTCCTTTCAAGGCTGTGGAACAGTGAGTGAATTAATCTTCTTTTCTTCTCACATGGGTCTTTTATAGGACAGTGAAAACAGACTGATATATCCCTAAAGATAGTTTCTTAAAATTTAACTTTATTGTTTTCACATTTATTCCTGTGGTAATATTTAACATTTGATCAAATATGTATATTTTTTTCAAAATAAAAGAAGCACTGAAGATTTGTTAAAGAATTACCACAGCAAGCAATCCAGTACCGTTTTATATTATATTCATAATTTCCATTCAGAAAGTTTGGTTTTATAGCAAGTTACTTTCAATAACTTTATTAATATACTTGCACAGAGAATGTATTTCTAACTTGCCATTCCACAGATTATTTTATGAAATGAATTCCATTTCAAAACTAGAGCAATCAAACCTAAAGTAAACGAGAGATATATTTGTTAAAATCAATACACTTATATAAAAGCTTGTTTTCTGTCAAGACAATAACATAGTGGTGTATAAACAATATAATCAGTATTGCAAAGAAAAAGTCCCAAATACCAAATAAATTTTAAATACTTTTCTATCTATGAGGGGTGAGCACCATGGTTATGAGAGTGAGTATGTGAGTTTGTGTGTGTTTACATTCTCAAACATGAAAACGCATCCTAAATACTTCTGGAACCGTCTGCATATATGTGCTCTTCTCTGTGTGGAGAAAGCAAGACATATAACAGAAAAAGGAAGGATGAATCTTTTGCAGAAATTAATCATTTCCTACTCTTGACTGAGGTAGAGGAATAAAGCCCAATTTCCTATTACATCACTCTCATGTTGCCCTTTGGAGAAACATAACGAGCAACTGATACCTTCTCCAAGTCGGGTTTTCAGGGACTCCATGATTTAAGATCATACTCTAGCAGATGGCTGTGCAGGTAATCAATGAAGAGAGTCCCTAATGAGTGAATGGTGCGGAAAAATATAGTAGTTAGCTTTTGTCTTCTGCAACTTGTTAAGTGAGATTGTTCATTAATATTTTTTCAGCAATCATGACAACCATTACAAAAGCATTTTTTAAATTATATTTTAATTTTTAATTGGCTAATAATTTTGTATGTCTATGGAGTACAATATGTGAATAAATTGTGGAATAATCAAATTGGCTAATTAACATGAATAACACCTCACATACTTTATCATTTCCTTGTGGTGAGAACATTTAAAATCCACTCTTAACAATTTTTAAATATACATTACTGTCATTCATTATTATTAAATATATTCACTTTGCTGTGCAGATCACCAAAAATCTTTCCTCCTATTGAACTGAAACTTTATACCCTCAACTGACATTTTTCCTTTTCACATCCACCCCAAAAAGGCAATTTTTACATGTTCATATTAATGTTATCCATAAATCTATACATGGGAAAAACTGAAATCGTATACATATATATATATTATATCTGTGTTTACCTTTTCTATTTGTTCATTAGCCCTTGAAGAATTTAAAGTAATACTAATCATAACAACATTTACACCATTTTTGCTGAGTACTTAATATATACTTCAAATATACATTGTCTCTGGTAATCTTCACAAAAAGCTTCTAAGGACATAGGTATTATTATTATTATCGCTTGTTTAGAGATGAAGCATCAAATGTAGAGAAACACTCAGTTTCTCAGGGCAGGAAAAGTTATAAGTAAATTGTAAGTGATAATCAGGATTCAGGGTTGATTTTCAAACAGTCTGATTCTCTACACTTGATTGAGAGAGTAACTGTCTCTTTATCCCTGACTGCCCCACGTAAATCTCTTCTGAGCCTTGAGTTTCCAGTTTCCTGGAGAAAACTGTGATGGCTTTAAGTTGTTAGGTCTCAACCCACTTGTGCAGATAGTTCTAACTGAATTCAGGTAGAGTCAGGAAACTCCCAAATCCACTGATACTGGAAACATGTGACAGAAAAATTTTCAGTCACTTCTTTGTCATTTAAAGCAATTCTTAGTAAAAGTTATCAAAAAGCATGCTTGTCCTCCTTCCTTCCTGTTCCTTCTCCTAGAAAGTTACATCGAAGAGTTGAAGACAACGGCTATGTTCTGAAGTGTCCTCGGTTTCTCACTGGTAGCATCAGCCTCTTTCAGTATGTCTTATCTTACCAGTTCTCTGAGTGTCAGCTTCTGACTTTACAGGGTTCCCACTGAAGCATCCATGGCTGGTTTAATGTCAATACTCTCTCTTGACCCTGTGAATACACTTTGCACTTGACCGACTCATCACCTCCAACTGACAAGTTGCAATTAAAGACACTGTTGATCCATTGAGGTTCAAGAATGTCCTGCACAACAGCTTCTGTTTGTAGGGCTCCTTGGTGAATCCAAAGCCTCTGGTAGGACACACTGGCCCTCAGCTCTTAGCTGTCTTTGCCATGGCCATAAGAAATATCTTGGCTCATGCCATTTCTCATAGCACTCTAAAGAAAAGGAGACAGGGTAGGATAGATACAGACTTCCTCAGACTCACTCTCTCTCTTTCTGCTTAATCTACCTTGACGCCACTTCTACTCAATGGCAGCTTTACATCAGAAGCTATAATGTAGAGAGTATCAGCAGGATGACCAACTCTCCTTGAGTGCCTAGGACTGAGGGGTTTCTGGGACACAGAACTGACAGAGCTAAAACCAGGAACATCTTAGTCAAACCTGGATAGTTGGTTACTCTGTACACAAGATAATATCTAAAAATCCTCACCAGCCTGGAGTGTCAAAGAGAAGAGAAGCGTTATGGCATGCAGAAGTTGTCAAGGAGAGTGGGAAAGTACAGATGCTGATGGGGGAAAGTTAAAAAAATATATAGAACCATTAGGAGTGAGAAGATAGAAGGGTTTGTGGCCTGTACCAAACTATTCTTGTTCAGAAAGTGTGTACTCATTACCATTCCAACAAGTGTAAAATATATTTTAAAAACACGTAGTTGGTACCTTTAATGACAGTACACAAATGTAGGATTAGTATAGCAGAGGAAACTCCAGCAAAGTAAACAGTGCATTTCTGTGCTGAAAACTTGTTTTTGCCTTAAGTATTGTATAAAATATTTAAATATTGAGATATTTTTGACCATTTTTATAGCATTAATACATATGGGTATTATCCATGGTAGTAATATGTTGTCTTCTTAGAAGCTATTCATTTTATACTGTGAACTGATTTTATTTTCAAAATTACTTTTGAAAGTTTTACTCTTTGCTAATTGTTAATATTTTCTCTTGATTGTTCTTATTAAAGATAATTCAGAAAAAGTGAATTTCTGCAATCATTTGTGGATTATTAGATGATTACATCCTCCTTTATTTTAAATATATTTTTATCTTTATCTGTGAAATATATGTAGAACTTATAGTTCGTTTTTAACCTTTCAATCTTAATTCTACCCTTAAAACTGATTACATGTTAAAATAAAAGCGTAAGTGTAATTAAATTATTATATTTATCTAAAAATAGGATGATTTTGTGTATACAGGCTGTTTCATATAGACACATTATTTTCATTAGAACAGTAAGTGAATTTACTACAGAATCACTTTCAAGTAAAATTATGTAAATCAAATTATATTTACAAATACCTAAAAATAAGTTATTAATTGGACTTTGTAAAAATAGACTAAGAGAAATAGTAAGTATCGTATCATGTCACTAAATCTATGAGTTGATTTCACTGTACGATAATCAGTGATGAATCAAAAGGAATGTCTTGTTTGAAACAAGCATAACCTAGCCCCAAATCCTGTATCTCTTGATAGCTACCTGTCTCATTACAACTTAAGACTAATTTTCTACCATCATTGGTAATAAAGTTTTATCTTTTCTCCTCATCCAAACTGATTACTGTTTGTCCAAAAGGCAGACTCCTTATTTAATAAAACAAAAATAGACTTTAGCTCCATCTCCCATTGTTCTCCTAGCTGGATGTGGATGAAAGAAAAGAAATCTCTTGTCAAAAGAGATGTTTGGTGTGTACTGACTTTTTTATACTCCAGTAAGGATAGTGCCCACACTGTACTGGAAGAAATGATAAAACTGGATTTGTGTCCTTAAATTAGAGGAAGAAAAGTAACTCCACTGGAAGGTTCTATAGCACAGTAATTGTAGCATGGACTGGGTGCAAGTTTTGTTTCCTTAAGTTGCCACTAAGAGAGGATTGTTACAGACTCTTTCCTTTGTGGAGTTGAGTCTAGTCATGGCTCTATTCAAAAGAAACCAAACACCCAAGTTCCAGGCTGTCCAAGCAGTAGTACCCCAATAGTAATACTTTTCCATTTTATTGACAAAATCCAGTCATCCTTTTATATTTTGGTATTGTCATTTGCCCCTGCATTGTAATCAAGTTGTATTAGTCTGCTTTTAATCGAAGACACAGAAGTTTTGACTTATTTAAAGGAGAGTATAGCGGCTAGTGAGGTAAATGCAAGAATGCCCAGGCTTCCAAAGGGTTTTTTCCCAAGATGCCTATCAATGAACTGTTGGAGCAAACAACAAAGCACAAGATTGACACTCAACAAATAACTTGTGTGTGCTATATGAGACATGTCTGTATTTGACCTATTAAGAAATTAATCTTTTGTAGATGTGGCTATGCAGTAAAAGAAGGAACAGAACAGGTGGAGTGAGAAGATGTAAACTCACTTATTTACTGATTGATAGAGTGGTATGATTTACATTCTGTCTCAGGGTATTGGGATAAAATCATTGGTCAGGGGGATGCATACATTTTAAATAACACAAATTAAGATGTCATAGCATAGTTTTTCTACCTAAGCATGTATTCTACTATTCACTCATGCAGTCAAAACATACTTGTGTATTTACTGTGCCACTGCTTAATATGCTGGAAATAAAAAAAATACATGAGTCTTTTGCCACAAAATATTTAATCTTTTGCTAAAGATAGATATGGGAAGAGATAATTCCAAGGCACTGCAGTAAGGCTTATAATAGAAGTCTGAACGAGACATGTGGGAGCAGTAAAGAAAATTCATCAATTTTCCTGAGACAGGAAGAAATCAACAGGGATAACTTTTCAGGTTGGAGAAAGACTTCTCTATGGGGAGGTGATAAGGAAGCACATTTTTACAGGCAGAAAACATGAGGTCATAACAGAATATGTCTTCCTTACAAAGCAGACTTTCAGCTGTGTTTGAAATATGAATAAGAAGAGATAAGTATGGAAATGTAGATTGAAGACAGGTAATAGAGCACCTTCAATATCACCCTAGGAATTTTCTATTTTATAAATCGTATATTAGTTTGGAGTCTGTATGTACATGAGAAGATCTATCTACCAAGTCTCAAAAAAGGAAAATAAATGAGCCTAAGGCCAAGGTGACTCTAGTAAAATTTCCTTTCTCCCTGGAAAATTCATCAGGGAGTATCACATCTTTTTTTTTTTTTAATAGCACTTGTAGGCTGGGTGCAGTGGCTCATGCCAGTACTCCTAGCACTTTGGGAGGCCAAGGCAGGCAGATTGCCTGAGCTCAGGAGTTCGCCACCAGCCTGGGCAACATGGTGTGTGCCTGTAGTCCCAGCTACTTGGGAGGCTGAGGCAGGGTAATTGCTTGAACCTGGTAGGCGAAGGTTGAGGTGAGCTGAGATCACGCCACTGCACTCCAGCCTGGGCGACAGAGTGAGGCTCCATCTCAAAAACAATACAACAACAACAAAACACACTTGTTGCTGCTTTGTATTTTTAAATTCAGAAAATGTGTTGCCTTTGATTTGTTATTGTTATTTTAAAATTATCTGTTTCATGAGAAAATTTTTGGGACTTTATTTCTGCACTTACATATGATTCATAACAAGACCAAAGTTCATGTAAGAATATTTTATTGTAAACTTAATCCAAGATATTTCTGTGGTGACACTCAGTTTGTAGTGGTTTTACATGCATAATGCTCCAATTTTAATAAGACTCTGTTTTCAACTAAAAGATAAGTTGGAGACATATCATTGTGCTTGTCCTTAAAAATATGAAAGGTTATTTAAAACTTATAGATGTGATTATAAAAATGTCAGAAATGTCCTTGATAAATCAGCACACCTTAAATTTGAGGAGATTCTCGTATCTATGTTATCTGAAACCAGGTTCTAAGGCATTCTGGCTTGAATTCTGCCATGGTCCAAATCCCATTCATATTTTATGTGCATCTAATGACTAAAAAGTAAGATCTTTATTCAAATAAAAGTCTCAGACTGAAAAAGATTAGATGCCTACAAACTTATGTTAAATGGAAAGTAAAGGTTTTAATGTTTGGGGATTCAGTTTTGGTAGTGCTGCAGGCTTTAAATGTTGCCATAAGGCAAATCCAAAATCCAGAAAGATTCAAAAGATCTATATGAAGGTTGACTTAAGGAAGAAATTCCAGATATAGTATGCACTGAAGTAAAATAAATAAATTATTTTAAAAAATTGTGAAACAAAATTTTCATATAAAATAACAAATATGAAATGTTGAATACCTAAAGAGGTTTAGGGGTCGGTGTATACAACTATTATGATAGAATACATTCTTATATCTGTTTGGGGTAAAAAAAATTATTTTATAATTTGCTAATGATCTGCTAGAGAAGAATTTCAAATGGAACAAGTCTCAATGTAAGTGATTATTTTGATATGGGTTCGAATGTACTTTTATAAAATTTTAATTAACTTACAGATTCATAAAATGCATTATATATATGAACTATAAATTTATTTTTTTAATTTTTATAGGTTTAAGGGTTACATTGCAGTTTTATTACATAGACATATTATACAGTAGTGAAGTCTGGGCCCTTAATGTAATAATCATCTGAATAGTGTATATTGTATCCATTAGGCAATTCATCATTCTTCATGCTCTCTTACCCTCCCATCTTTGTGAGTTCCCAGCATCTCTATACACCTATGTGCACATTATTTAGCTCCTACTTGCAAGGGAGAACATGTGGCATTTGACATTCTGTTTATGAGTTATGTTGCTTAAGATAATGCCCTTCCTTTCTATCCATGCTGCTGCAAAAGACATGATTTCTAAATTTTTCTGGCTGGATAGTATTCTGTGAGTGTGTGTGTGTGTGTGTGTGTGTGTGTGTGTGTGTGTGTGTGTTCTCAAGCTTTCTTCTTTTTGTTTAGAATATCTTTTGCCTTTTAGGCTCTGTTTTGGTTACATAAGAATTTCAGGACTTTCAATTCCATGAAACTCAATAATGGTATTTTGATAGGAATGACATTGAATCTATCAATTGCTTTGAGGTTTCTTTCAATTCATGAGCATGAGGTGTTTTTTGATTTGCTTCTGTCACCTATAATGTCTTTCATCAGTGTTTGTACTTTTTCTTGTCGAGATCTCTTACCTCATTGGTTAAATGTATTCATAGAATGTTTTTGATAGGTATTACGAATGGAACTGAGTTCTTTATTTGGTTATCAACTGATTTGTTATTGGTGTGTAGAAATGCTGCTGACTCTTGTATGTTGATTTTCTATCTTGAAACTTTGCTGATGTCATTTATCAAACCTAGGAGTCTTCTGGCGGAATCTTTAGGGTTTTTTAGGTATAAGATCAACTGTCAGCAAACAGCTAATTTGACTTACTGGTTTCCAATTTGGATGCCTTTAATTCCTTTCTTTTGCCTGATTGATCTGGCGAGGACTTCCATTATTATGCTGGCTAGTAGTGGCGAAAGTGGGGATCCTTGTCTTGCTCCAGTAACTTAGGGGGAATGCTTTCAACTTTTCCCCATTCAGTATGATGTTGGCTATAGGTTTATCATACATAACTTGTATAGTTTTGAAATATATCTTCCTTCCTCAACAACTTAGTTGTTGAGGTTTTTTTTTTTATTTTTTTTATCATGAAGGGATGCTGAATTTTATCATATGCTTTTTATCAAATGTTTATGTAGTGAATCACATTTATTGATTTGCATGTGTTGAACCATCTTTCCATAACTGGAATAAAACCCACTAGATTGTGATGTATTTTTTAAGTGTGCTATTGAATTTGGTTTGACAGAATTTTGTTGAAGATTTTTGTATCTATATTCATCAGGGATATTGGTTTGTAGTTTTCTTTTTTGTTGTTGTTGTTGTGTACTTGTCTAGCAACAGTATCAGGGTGATACTAGCTTCATAGAATGAGTTAGGAGGATCTCCCTCCTACTCAGCTTTTTGGTACTGTTTCGTAGGATCAGTCCAAATTCTCTTTGTATGTCTGGAGGCATACATCTGTGAATCTGACTGGTCCTGAGTTTTTCAGGGAGATTTTTAAATTATTGATTCTATTTCACTACTCTTTATTGGTCTGTCTAAGATTTCTGTTTCTTCCTGGTTCAATATTGGAAAGTTGTATGTTTTCAGGAAATTATTCATTTCCTTTGATTTTCTAGGTTGTGAATGTATAGTCATTTATAGTAGTCTCATTTATAGAGGTGTGATGATATGTTGTTAATTTTTGAACTTTCTATCTTTTTGATGTAGGCATTTAACACAATAAAAATACCCTTTTAGCACTGCTTTTGCTGTATCTCAGAAGTCTTGGTATGTTGTGTTTCCATTTTCATTTTTTCAAAAACGTGCATGTACCCAAAGATCATTCAGTGATAGATTGTTTAATTTACCCTTGTATTTGTATAGTTTTCAGAGTTCCTCTTGGAATTGATTTATAGCTTTATTCCAGTGAGGTTCAAAAAGATATTTGATATGATTTTAATTTTTACAAATTCATTGAGATTTGTTTGGTGGCCTAAAATATGGTCTCTCTTGGAGACTGTTTTATGCACTGATGAGAAGAATGTATATTCTGTGATTATTTGATAACATGTTCTGTAGATATCTGTTAGGTTTATTGGTATGGAGTCCAGTTTAAGTTCATTGTCTATCTAGTGCTGTTAGTGGTGTTTAAGTATCTCATTAGTATTGTATTGATGTCTATGCCTTTTCTTATGTCTAGTAGTGTTTGTTTTATGAATCTGGGTTCTCTGGTAATGGGTGTATATATATAATTAGAATTGTTAGACTTTTTATTGAATTAAACCCTATATCATTATATCATTATTTGATGATACCATTCTTTGTCTTTTTTTTTTTTTTTTTACTGTTTTTGATATAAAGCCTGCTGTATCTGATGTAAGTAGAGTTATTACTGTTCTCTTTTGGTTTCCATTGGCATGGGGTATCTTTTTCCACTCCTTTACCTTGAGTCTGAAAATGTCTTTATCAGCTAAGTATGTTTATTGAAAGCAGCATTTGGTTGAACCCTGTTTTTGTTTTCTGGGTTGGTTGTTGTTGTTTTCCATTCCACCAATCCATATCTTTTAAGTGAACACTTGGTACATTCATGTTCAAGATTAATATTGACATGTGAGTTTGTTCCTATCAGAGTGTTAATTGTTACCTAGTTGCTTTACAGTCTCAGTTGTATACTTGTTTTATAAAACCTGTGAGTTATACACTTCTGTGTGTTTTTCTGATGGCAATTCACACCCTTTTGTCTCCATGTTTGAACTCCTTTAGAATTTTTTATAGGACCAGTCTACTAGCAATGAATTTCCATAGCATTTGTTTGTCTGAAAAAGACTATTTCTCCTTCATTTATTAAGCCTTGTTCAGCAGTATACAAAATGCATGACTGATAGCTGATAGGTTTTCTTTTATTATTTCTATTTTATTTTTTAGACAACTGAACATAGGCCAGAGTCTCTTCTGGTTCATAGGGTTGTATGTTTCCAGGAATGTATCCATTTTCTCTAGGTTTTTAAATTTGTGAGTATGCAGCTGTTCTAGTAGTCTTTGATGATCCTCTGTATTCTATGTCATCAATGGAGAAGTCTACTGTTCATCTGATGAGATGTCTTTAGAGATGATTAGACACTTTTCTCTTGCTGCTTTTAGTATTTTCTTCCTTCATGTTGACTTTAGATTGTCTGATAACTATATGTCTTGGTGAAATCCATCTTGTAATGTATCTTCCTGGAGATCTCTGAGCTTCTTGTATCCAGATATTTAAATCTTTAACAAGACTAGGTTAGTTTTCCTTCAATCATTTCCTCAAATAGATTGTCCAACTTTTTTATTCTTCTTCTCCCTCAGGAATACCTATGACTTATAAGATTGAACACTTTACATAATTGAATGCAGTGTTTATATGTTAATATGCGTCTTTATTTTTGTCTGACTGGTTTAATTCAAAAGACCAATCTTCAGGCTCTGAAATTCTTTCTTCTACTTGGTCTAGTCTGACATTCAGGCTTTCAGCAGTATTTTGCAATTTCTTCAATAATTTTTTCTTCTAAAAGTTATTTTTTTTTTTTAGAAAAGCTGTTCTTTCAGTGGATTTTTTTTTATTCAGGCCCTGAGTCAGGATTTCTGATTTCTTTGTGTTAGTTTTAACTTTCTCTTGGATCTGAGTTTCTTTAAAATCAATATTTTGAATTCTTTTATTTATTTATTTATTTAAATTTTTATTGTATTTTAGCTTTTGGGGTACATGTGAAGAACATGCAAGATTGTTGCATAGGTACACACGTGGCAGTGTGATTTGCTGCTTTCCTCCCCTTCACCTATATCTGGCATTTCTTCCCATGCTATCTCTCCCCCCCCCCCCCCCGCCCCCCGGGCCCCCCCCGGATGCCCCCCCCACGACT